>VCCN01002125.1:3529963-3552438 GCA_006491835.1 Architeuthis dux | reverse complement strand
CCATTATTCACATTTTGTTTCACCTACCATCCATGAAAAAGTGCGTAATGGTCACTTGTCTGCTGAACATTACAACAACATCCTCAGCAATTAGTCGGATTTTGTGTATTTATATGCATCCCTATTCTTTTATTATGGATTTTTAGTTTTTTAGTAATTATAAGTATTGTAAAAGATTTTTAATAATTTTTGATTACTATTTTCCTTCATCTTAATTTTTATCACAACTTGGTAATTGTTTAGTTTAGGTTTGCAAAAGGTAACTTCAGTAGACACTATTTACTTAAGCTGCTGCTGCTAACTCATTACGAAACAAATGAAAGCAGAAAACTTGACCATTTAAAACTGTATTTTATTTAAATTTACAAAGGATATAATTTGGGGTTGCAATTAGCAACAACAAAAAAGATTAAATATTTTTTCAAATTTGTAACACTAAAATGAATATACTAATAATTTATAATGTACACTACAGCATCTATTCTATTTACCTCCCTAAACCAATTACCCTCAGGCCCTCGACCTACAGTAGTGAGTAATCTCCTGGAGAGATTAGAGTTCACATCCCTATTGCCCAGGGAAACCTGGTAAACACCCAGCTGCTCTTACCACCTGAGCTACAAGAACTCTACGGCTTGACAGAAGATCAAAGCTAACTCCTAAACCTACTCTCCATTCCCGATCTCACCGGCACCATGTTTGTTTTTGTTTCTGTACTAGTAGTATTAATAAATCCATTTACTCACTGAGGAGACAGCATGAATTCGGTTGTGAAAAAAAGCAACTAAAAAATTAGGGTGAAAGAAAATAGTAGTCAAAATTAATAATAATGGATCACTGTTCTTGGTCTCCTTTTTAAGGGTTCATTTTAACTTCCTGTTGGCAACCCTGCAAATGCTAACCCTGGCTCGAGTGTATTATAGAAGCTGTTATTATTATTATTATTATAAGTCCTGGCTTCACTGGTCAATCATTGGTTTTCTTATCCACCCGTTGCTTTACTGTGAAGAAGACTTGTGCAGTGATATCCTCTCTCTTTCCCTTATTGCAATGGTTGGTAGCTAAGATGTTGAAAAACTTTGTCCAGCCCTTTAAAACATCAAGTACCTCAGTACAGGTACCTCAAAAGATACAACAACACTTATTGCTCTATAATCTTTGATGGGCGATAACAGCTCCTAAAATTTGCGAACATGGATTTAGGTTTGCAAGTTTAATATTTTATAAGATGTAAATTAACAAACTACAAAACGTTCAAAATACTGCTGCTCGTCTTTACTTGTCTTTATGAATGACTCCTGGGTGCAGGGGTTTCAGCTATATAGCACCCAAACTTTGGAATCAATTATCCTATGATATCTGGAACATACATACATTAGCAAGCTTTAAATCAAAAATCAAAACTTTCTTGTTTTGAGACTTTCATAATTATATGAACTCCGTAAATAAATCCACTTCGTAACTGCAGCACCTGCCGCATGTTTTGTAAAAAAAGCTTTATTGACAAGTTGCACTTTCTTCTTACTCTTCTTTTAATAGGCTATATATTTTTTACTGCAATTGATTGCACATGTTTTCAAGTATTGAGGTTCTGAGATTTGGTACCCCTGTAGTTTTTCACCCAGCAAAATTTGAACCATCTTTTGATCATCAGAAAAGTATTTAATGCTTTTAAACTCTGTTTTACACAAGGCAATACATCAACTGAATATAATCCAGTGGAATTTTTAATTTAACCCTTAGTCTAGTTTCTACGTCTGGCCAAACATTTAGCAACACCCCTGAAATAGCCCCCCCCCCTTTTTTTTTGAAGGACCCATAACTCCTAAACCACATAGAATATAGGTAAAATGAAGCCAGAGACGGCTTCATTGGGTGAAAAACTATGGGGTTACAAAATCTTAGTAGATAAATCGCTTAGTTATGAAGTGTCAAATCATGCTTGCTGCTCGTGACATGTAAATTTAAGCAAATATCAATTTGTCATAACTTCTGAACCATTTGTTCAATCAAGCTGAAATTTTCAGGGTTGGATTTTCTCTAGAAAGGGTATCAGTTACTGAAATCTCATCAAAATCTAAAATGGTGCCCATGGGGACTTACAAAATATTAGGTGATTTCATATGGAATGACTTGTATACTTGTAGTGTTTAGCAACCAGAATTCCTTTTGCTTTCTGTTTTTTTTACCATTTTTCCCACTGGCAGTTTTGGAAAAACCTAATCTGCAATTTCTTGCTGTATTTATTAATACAAATCTAAGAAGAATGAATCAACCGAAACAGTTTTATTTATTAATACAAATCTAAGAAGAATGAATCAACCGAAACAGTTTTATTTATTAATACAAATCTAAGAAGAATGAATCAACCGAAACAGTTTTATTTATTAATACAAATCTAAGAAGAATGAATCAACCGAAACAGTTTTATCAAAATCCCAAATGAGATTTGGATGTACGTGTATTCTACTGATTTGAATCTGAATGACGAGTTATATATTATTTTTTTTTAATCTTTTCCAGATTTCTGCTGTGGTTAGTGAACACAAGTTTTCTGATGATCGGACCGTTAATGGGGACTTTCTATTTACGCTTTGTGATGCGACTGGACATGGAATTATTGCACATTTTGCCATAATCCCTTCAATGGTTTTCTTCTTTTTTTTTTGTATATTTGTTTTGTGGCAAATCCCCCAAATCTGAAGTCAACACATTCCGCTCGTTTCTTCTTTGTTCACTTCTTGGATGCAGAAAGGAAATCCCTCCACCTGAAGAAGAGTCTAAACCGACTGGTTCTAAAAAAGCTTATTTCTCTTATTTATTTCTCTTTTTGTTAACAAACCTGTTTTATTTTCTTTGAAAACATTTCAACCAAAAGGATTATATCACCTAAATATTTTGTCCTGTTTGGGAATCGGATTTTCTCTATCCAAACACAAAAAAGTGTTGAGCTGTTGCCTCTGGTGCTAAGTCTTTCTCCGCTCCGACCTATGAAGACTACGCCCAGAGTACGAAACAAGGATATTGAAACGTGACTTGGTGTAGAAATGGACATGGCAGTCGGTTCATCAGCCCCACACCCTTTGATCTGCGGACATTGTGACATGGCCTTCAATGACGAGACTTCCTTGGCCACCCATGTGCACTCCCATGCTACGGATTCCCTCAATTGTTCCTATTGTCTGACCGCTTTCCCAGACTCTGATTCTTTGTCTATGCACGTATGCAGCCTAGACCCGGATCATGCGGATCAGCCCATTGACTTTAATCTCTTTCAGGAACCCTTTAGTCAACCGTCTCCCCGGGGATCTCGACAGCGCACGAACCCTGGTGACCGGCCGTACAGTTGTACCTACTGCCAAAAAACCTTCACCAAGTCAGGTGACCGTACCAAACACGAGAGGTATCACACAGGTGTCAAGCCGTTTAAGTGTAAGTACTGCGACAAGGCATTTGCCGAATCGGGTACCCTGACCGTCCACACCCGAACACACACTGGCGACCGGCCATACAAGTGTAGGTTTTGTCCGAAGGCGTTCATTCAGTCTGGGGACTTGACCAAACACACCCGAATCCATACAGGTGAACGACCCTACAAATGCAATCACTGTGAGAAGGACTTTGTCGAATCGAGTGCCCTCGCTCATCATGTCAAGGTGCATCTGGGCGGTTCACAACAATTCAAATGCGCAGACTGTAATGTTAGTTTCTCGACTGCTTCTCAGTTGCATTCACACACACGCACGCACACAAACCCAAAACCCTTCAAATGTGAATTTTGTGACAAGTCCTTCAGTTTCCATGGCAACCTTGCTGTTCACAAAAAGGTCCACCTTGGTCGAAAATCCCTGAACTGTGACTATTGTCCGAAAACGTTTACTCGATCTGGTGACCTTACCAAACACATCCGTATACACACCGGAGAAAAACCCTTTGAATGTAGTTATTGCCAGAAAAGATTTACAGAGTCTGGCACTTTGAACGTGCACCTGCGACGACACACTGGCGAACGACCGTACATTTGTGACCTATGTGGAAAGACATTCGTGCAGTCAAGTGATATGAAGAAACACAAGAAGATCCACGAGGAACAGTCGCGTCGACCGTCGACATTTGAGGCTGCACTCAACTTGAGGCAGCAACATAACGTGCTACCCTCCGAACCATCGATCAGTCTACCTAGCAGCCCCCTTAAATCCAAATCCCCCAGGAGTTTCACTTGCCTTTTATGCAAAGAAGAGTTTGCGACTCTTGCTGAACAGATGAGCCATACGAAAGGTTGTTGTGCAAACCAGAATGGTTCCCCAAATGAAATGGTTGGCAACACGTCATCCACGAAACCATATTCTTGTGAATTTTGCCCAAAGACATTTTCCCATCTCAGCAACCTCGCTGTCCACACAAAGACCCACCTGGGGGGGAAACCCTACAACTGTGACCTCTGCGACAAAGTCTTCATGCGTCCAAGCAATCTTATCAAACACCTGCGCTATCACACAGGTGACCGCCCATTTAAATGCGATCTCTGCCTGAAGACGTTCACCGAGTCTGGATCGTTAACCATTCACCGGCGGAGTCATACTGGGGAACGGCCGTATAAGTGCGACATGTGTCCAAAGGCCTTCATCCAATCGAGTGACTTGAAAAAGCACACGCGCACCCATACAGGCGAACGGCCGTATCGTTGTAAATACTGTGAGAAGACGTTTGCCGAGTCGAGTACTCTGATCGTCCACTTGAGGAGCCACACAAAACTCCGACCGTACAAATGCGGACTTTGTGGACGTTCGTTCATACAGTCTGGGGATCTCAAAAAACACTTGCGTACCCATGACGACTTAGATGCGGCGACCTCAAAAGCCTACAAGTGCAACTGCACTGAACCCTGCACCCCCGTGGGCCCCCCAGAGTCGAACCCCTGCTGTAACATGAATGGGATCAACTTGTACAGCCCAGATCAGAGCGATAATCGAGCTCTTGCGGCCGAAGCGATTCTTGCTATTGGATCGACCACTGCAATGGACTACGGAAACGAATCGTTGCTGGCAGCAAGTAGTATTGCTGCTGCTTCGTCAGAGACTTGCGACACATGATGAAGCCTTGGCTGGGGTTGGTGCTAGCCTGATGCCCAAGATGGACTGCCTTACAGGGCTAGAGGGCTCCAACAGAAAAACAAACATTTTCCATATGGGATTTTTTTTTTTTTAAATGGTCTTCGGAGACTTTTAACACGATGAAGCCTTGGCTGCCTCTCTACAAGTTTACTGCCCCGATGTGAAGAAGAATGCAGAATGGGAAGAAGTCATCGCTTGCATTGATAAGTGTCACCTATTGACCTCGTCTTGGTTTTCACATTTGTGTATCTCTGATCATCCTAAGGTGACACGAGTTTGAGAAGAATTTGCTCAACTGTTTGGTACTGCATTCAGATGAGAAATGTTGCGTCTGTCCTTTTCTGGGACTAGCAGAATAAATCAATCTGTTCCCCTGGGAAGGACCTAAAAGGGGCAATAGAGAAGATTGGAGAAAGAAGGGATCCTCTCGGAACTGTTTTATGTGAAAGACAATTGGTATTTAAAAGCCAACGGGATGGTAGCTTCTCCCCAGTTTGTGAACCACGGAGCTCCGCTAATTGTTTTCAGCTGAAAATTGGAGACCGCAAACTGAATTGTTGCCAAAAGATGAATTTGAGTCTGTGGAGAAAAAAAATGTAAACAACATATGAAGTAATTTTATTGCAGGGTTGCTAGATTTGGCCAAAAGGGGAGATAACCCAAACTTTATCTCTGAGACTTATCCAACACAGGCATCGAATTTGGAAATCGAGTGCATCAAAGGCTGGTATTGAACCTCTGCCTCAAGATTCACTCGATTTCCAAATTCGACTCTATTCCAATGCCTGTGTTGGGTAAGTATCTGAGATAAAGTTCAGGTTATTTCCCCTAAATGCCAAATCTGGCAATCTTATTTTTTGATGAGTTCAATGGTCCAAACAACTCTGGGAATATTTCTCTATAGTTTTGAGAAGGGTCATTAACATTCAAATAGTTCTTCGGAAAATTGAACTCCTTGTTGTTAACATGTTTCGGCCGATCTATTCTTCGAAAAATCAAAGAGGCAGCACATATCAACAAGTGCAGCGTTCAACCCAATGTGGCTTCTGCTACTCAACAGGGGTATGGAATGGAAGCCAAAACCTGACAAGGCAAGGATGAAAAATACCCAAAACCTACATTATAAGGGTTGCCTCCCTTTGAAGTTAAACACTTCTGTTTACCCCCGTCACATTCGGATATTACAACTGAGGAAGGCTGAAGAATGTATCAGCCGAAATGTTGTGTTAACAACAAGGAGTTCAATCATCCAAAGAAATATTTGAATGATAATTCTATTGATGTTTGGAAATGGTGTAAAAAGGTGTCTGAGTTTTTAGGGCAATGAGTTTTGGATTGAGTCCCAAACTCAGCTTTTAATGGATTTGATGATAGACATTATTGTTGTCATTCCATGAATGAGCAGAATAAAAGGATTACCATCCACTTATTCACACTTTACAAAACGGATGGTCATCGATTGAACTTCTGCCAATGTACAGAAAGAAGTAATAAATAATTTGATTGAAAATTCTGCACGGATTTCAGATTTGATTATTTTTTTTTTATTTAAAAACTACTTCCCGTCCCAAAACAGTTGTTAGATTTGATTATATATTTCATACACTAAATGTAACAACTATTATGGGAGTGGTAAATACCCATTGCCTTGCTAACAGTATACAGATGTGTTCTGTGTCAGTATGTTTACACAGTAATTTGAAAGGTTAATGCTAGGTATTGTTAACTAAAGATTTTTGTATTAAATTTGAAACAACCAGTGTTTGTCTAAGCTGTTTAGTTGACCTTGGGCTTTGTTGTCATCAAATTGCATGAATCCCGGAAGAGAAAAATCTGATATAAAAATGTTGTTCTGTTATATAGGAACAGTTAATTGTTTGAATCAATATTGAGATATAATAAAATTAAGTGGGGGGGGGGGGCTCTTTCTACACTAAAATTTTTTTTTTTTTACACTAAACTTTTCATAAATGAATTAAGTAATGAATGGGTCAAATAGAAAAAGTTCTATTAAATTGATTCAGGATTTGAACAGGGGAAAAAAAACTTGCAGAGTTGTTTCCCTTTGCTACAGTTATCTACTGTAGACGATGTTGAACTGGTTCAAAATTTGAATTTACAGACTGGTTGGTTTGTATCTGAAAGTTTATACCTTGAACATTTGTAAATAGGGGAGCGCCTGTACATTATTAAATAGCCAAGATATCTACCAGAAAATATATAATACATGTCTTTATTACAGTTTTGTTCTTGTGGTGCATCGGGCGGCATTGTGGTTTTAGTAACAAGTGGGTTTCATGGGGTGGAGTTGCTAATCCTATGGCTAAAATAGACTGCTTTACAACAAGGCTAGAGGGGCTCCAACTGCCCTGGGAGCAGAATTGGATTCATACCTTTCCTAATGACATTAGTATGACCTGAACAGCCTCGTCCGAACTCTTAACTCGATTTGTGGATTCTGTTCTCTTTGCCAGTAACTGTTATGCCACTCTGCATCTCTGTTAATAGACGGTTTTGAAGCCTGAGCAGTGGTGTCTGTCTGTCTTGCAAGCCAATTATAGCAAGTTCATTCCAGATCAAGTGATGGTTATATATGTAATAATCTTTTTAATGTTGTAGCTGTCAGGACTGATTTTTAGGTTCTCTGAAACTTTTACATTATAAAAGAAACTAAAGGTTCAGCGGGGATTTTTATTGAGGCTATTGTTAAATGAAGTATGGGTTTTGAATTGGTTCATAACCCCAAGAGGTGCGAGTGGTGTTGCAGTTATACAGCATGGAATCTGAGAGTCCAGTCAAAGCTGTTTACATTCTTCACACTAATGCCCTAGGGAAAGGTGTGATCTCCATATGCTTCACCCAGGCTTATGACCTGGAGGGGTTAGTGTTGTTCCATTGTCTATCAAGACAGAATGAGGCCTTCTTCATGAGCAAGATGAACAAATATCAACCATTGCCATTCAACTTTGACTTGGTTGAAATGCCTTTTCTTCAAAAGAATTTACATCCTTTTATAAACAAGTTGAACATTTTTTTTAAATCCAGACGTGTTTGTATCAATCTAAACTTGACACTGAGCTGGCAGACCTGATGTTGAATTGGAAGTGTAATAATATCCACCAATCACTTTTTATCTCTGTATTCATTGATGATTAGACATTTAATTTTATTGTGAACATATTCAAAATTTCAACACAAGGTGGGTATCATTTCTTACTGCTTTGATAAGATCTGTCAGTTATTTTTATATAAACATTCCAAGGAGAAAAATCTATTTCTAAGTTTTAGGTGAATTAGGTTTACTATATTTTCTGGTGTATAAAATGCATTTTTTTTGAAAAAGAAATACCCAAACATTATACTGTGTTCAATGTGCTTGGCTTGGGTGGTTGTAGTAAGCAGCATTCTAAAAAACATGGTTGGTAAAATTCGTAAACTTATTGCAGGTAATTACATCAACTGTAAATTCAGCACAATTGCATAAGGTGCCAAATATTATTTTCCTTGCAGGGTTAGGCAACAATAAGCAATCCTATTAACTATTATTTACCAACAAAAACGTAAGCCATACTAGTATTTATTGATGTATTTGGCTTGTGATGAAATTACCTGCAATGGATTTACTGTGAATCTTCCAAAAATACCCAAATGAAGCATTTTATATGCTAACAAATATGGTATTTTTTCTAAGTTTCATTTCTTAACAGAGACTTAATGTTATGTTTCATTAATATCATTGCAAATTGTATAAATCAAAACTTAAAGGAATTTCCTGAGCTAGTTTTTCTAATAAAAAAAAACATTGGTACATGATTTATTTGTTTGCTATGTGCATATTAAGCATAATATAATAGTTAAAAAACAACTTTTTGCTTAATATATTTCGGTAGAGTGGAATATATTTTTAGTGTTAATAAAAAAAACCTAAAGCTTTTTGTAGCAATTACCCTACAAGTGTAAACAATCTGATAATAGTGGTAATTACATACAATTATTATCTTATGCTCTAACTTGTGTGTCACACTTAAAGTAGTTCTATGAGAGGATAGGAAAAGAGAGAAAGATTAAGTTTTAAAAAAAAAGGGAACGTGATTATGGTCTCATGAATGACAACACTTCCGACTTGACAGACTTGGGTTAAAAAGATTTTACTAATTCCAACACCCTAATAGAGGCATGGTTCAGAAGAGATGATCTCAAGATAGGGATAGACAATGTATGGGGGTTGGAATTAGGCCCCCTAATATATGCAGGATTCGGAGAGGGACTAAGAAAATATGCATGGGGTTGGAATTTTGTATAAACATTTAGATAAAATCACGTATGGGCAACAAAGATTGGAAGGGATAAGGGAGAGAATGAGAAGATAATCTTAGGTTGTTGATACCCGTGGAATATTCATGTGTCCAGCTAGTATCAAACTGAATACAGTATATGCTGGAATTATAAGATGAATGGTTTACAAGGGTATTTGAAGGACTCTACCACTCACAAATAGTGTCCATATAGAGCTTCTGTAGACAGACATAATCCCAGTGTAATATTTGCAAAGTCTTTTTTTTCTTTAAATGTCTGTCTTTATAGATAGTAAGCCGATGCCTTTGTTGTGCAAAAAATTCCTAGATGTTTTGGTTAGACTGGGTGTTTTAATCATCCTTATGGGGGTTTAGTCAGACTGTTTTCTTCATCTTTATTGTACATTTTTTTCACAACCTTTTGGCCATGTAACCTCCGGCCTTCATCGGGTCTTCTGTGTTCCGTAATGTGGAGAACGATGAACAGCCGGAGAGTACACAGCCAAAATGTTGTGAAAAAAATGAACAACATAGACAAGGAAAACAGTCTGACCCGACCACATACAAATGATTCCTATTTGTCTTCTTACAGTTTCAAGAATCTGTTTTTAATGTTCAAAGTTTTAGACGTTTTTCCCAATTCTTGGATATTCAAAATAAGTATGAACTATAAAAACTGAATCTCACAAGTTTAATATTTTCAGGGAAAAAATTAAGATATGTTTTTATTAGTTAAAAAAGTGAAAATTTAATGAATACAAATGAAGAGAACTTTTGAATGGAGACCAAAGGAAATCCTTGTACTTTGTAGGAACAAAGTATCTTTGAGTCGAGTCTCATTTTTGTAGGAAGACATTTCTATCAAGAGGCAACGTCCATTTCTTCTTCTTTCTTTTCATCCTCTGTAAATGCAGAAAACAATATAATTACTGAAAAGAATCAAAAGTAAAATATATAACAACGATAAGTATAGATATTAATTTACCCCCATTAGCAATGAACGGATGAATCTCAAGGACTGCCTGGACAACTTTTGTACACTTCGGACTTTCGGACGTTATAAATTAGCACCCCTAATTCAATTTCCATACCGTAAAAATCCAGACATCTGTACATTTTTTACTGAACTGCGTTAGATCTAGGAAATGCATGCTTTTGTTTCCTTATTTTGCACCTAATTCTTAAGGGTACAGTATGTATCATAAAATGCTCTAACATCTTGTATGCAAACATTGCTTTTATTTATTGCAGGTTTGCCTAAAATAGGCTAGAGAATAGTTTAACGGAAAATCAGATGTACGTATGCCAGTAGATCAAAATATACAGGCGAACGCGATTTTCCGCAAGATTAATTCTACTAGAATTAATCATTTTTATTATTTAAAATACATACTTTAAATAATATTTCCTAGGTGTTGCTTTCGTGTTTTTCCGGGACTTTTTTCTTCTGCTCGTTTGTTTGTCAACAAACTGACACCATTTATTCACTGCACAGTATATAGCGAAATGCAATGCACCTGCATTGAAGATGTGAGTATGCATGTGATAGCTAAACGCACACACACACATTATGATACTATCAGGGAACGGAACCCCTAATGTGATTCAAGATTCGGAATTTCAACATTTGTACGTTTTTTCAAGAATGCAACCGGTATGAAAGTAGATGACTGCCTGTATATCTATATAATGAACTGTGACTTCTGTTTGTTTCTTTATAACTTCCATCTATTACTGATTAAAAATAAATAAAAATAAGATAAAATTAATTAAATATATTACAAAAAAATTAAAATGATCATCTATATTTGTCTTAAAAGATGAAAACAGTTACTTCAAAGCGTATAACATTTATCTTTTAGTATTTAAAAACAATCGTGGGATTTCCATGGGTTTCACTAGTCTAAGTAAATAATGAGCAATAATGGAGCAATAACATTTTCAGGAAAAAATCAATACAAAAAGTGGAAAAGAATTTGACTGAAGCAAAATGTGGTTTGGTGTCTTCATCTTGCAGACGTCAATGTAAAAACAGTAGTAATCCTGTTTAGCGCTCTTTTCCAAATATTTTTAGTTATATTTCCAGAATAGTTAATGACTAATCAAAGACAGCATCATGGACAATCTCCGAAATAACTATTCTCATTCACCGGAGTATAAACACACACAAATATTGCATATATATATATATTTATCGACATCGACACCTAGTGATATTTCATCAGTTCCAAAAAGTATGAGATACCCAGCACTAATTCATTCCATCTTGTTGAGGCTCAACAATGACCTCATTTTAAAATTATGAATGTCCCTGACTGGGAGCACAGCAGCCAGGCAAAGTGAGGTGATCTAGACATGCTATTTATGGTATGTTAGATAATTTAGAGCCACAACTTAAATTCACACACTGACCCAAACATCAATTGATTGATTGAGGAGATCTGAAACATAAGTTAAAACTAAAAATGAATCCTCATTTAAACAAAATATTAAGAGACCAGTTTCAACTAATTTCACTTAAAAAAACATTTACAGTGACTGTATATATATCCTGTATGTGATTCCACATGTTTATTGATTCAGTTTATCTTTTTGATTTGCTCAAGAAAAGGTATGTTTGATATATTTGAGGATAGAAGGGAGCAATAATGGAAGGGGGTAGCCCCGCTAGCACTGTTTCATTTGGCAGCTGCATTTTTTAAGAACATATCTAGAGCGTTAATTGAGGTATTACTGAAATCAAAAAGACTTCATCTGAGGGCAAAAGAAAATCTGCAAAACTAGAAGTAGAAATGTCTTGGTAGAATTGATTAAATAGAATTCATAAAATCTTTCTGCCAGCAACCAAAGACTTCTGACAGCATTAAACAATCCCTTAAAAGAAAAAAAATGCTTCAATTCAAAATAAATCCGTAATTAGGATTTTTCTATTTGACCAGAAGTGAAGGCAATACAAAAGGATTTTATCAAAATTATTCAAATAATAATATTCACATTACACACCCTTTATACATTTACCTCCCTTCTATCCTCAAATATATCAAACCCATAAACTTTTTCTTGAGCAAATTTAAAAAAATATGGCAAGCAAATCAAAAAGACAAACTGAATTGATAAACCCGAGGAATCACATACAGGATATTCAGTTAGTGTTGTTGCAAATGTTAATTTAAGTGAAATTAGTTAAACTAAATTATCTTTTAAACAAAGAAGTTTAGTTTTTAACTTGGGTATCAGATTTACTCTATTCAGACATTGATGTTAGACAGTGCAAATTCAAGTTGTGGCTCACTCAAAAAATGAATTATTTACACAATATATTAATTTCCAACTAGCAGTGTGTGTGTGTGTGTGCATATATATATATATATATATATATATATATATATACATACACACACACACACACACATATATTAGTGGTCAACTGATATGGGTCTTAATATAATTTTATTTAAATGATAATTCACTTTTAGTTTTTAACTCAGATTTATTCCTTTTTTCAGAGTTACTGAATTCAGCCATTGATGTTGGGGTCAGTGTGAATTTAAGTTGTGGCTCTGAATTATTAAAACAAAAGATGAGTTTCAATTAAAAAAAACAAAAAACATTTGCTGTAACTGTGTGTGTGTGTGTGTGTGTGTGTGTGTATATGAGATCAAGGAATGGATACATTTTATATACAACAGAATGTGATAATTATGAAGACAATTGGGTTGATGCTGGCTGATATGGATTCCCAATTAATAATTGTCTTTATAATTATATTATATGATTACTCTTGTTCATAGATTAGTTTCAGTTTGCTTGTCTTTTTAAACTTGCTTGCCATATTTTAAAATTTCTTTCTCTCCCCTCCTGTGTCTTTCACACTTATAATATCAGTAGCAGCCATCAGCCGAGCCTGTGTTTTGTACATTTATAACTGTTGCAAACTATTAATAATGGAAGGCAAAGACTGTATTGTAGCATTCAACTGTTGCAAATTATCAAAAAATATGAAGACTTGGATTGAAAGAAGCTCAAAAAATTCACTAATCACATTTCTCAGAGGAAGAATGAGATGAAATTATTCAAGAAGTAAGAAAATACTAGTTTCGGCTTTGGTTAGACAAGGGAGATAATTCAGAGAAGTTTACTTCCTAACATCACCTTGTGATCATACTTTCCTCTAGGCTGTGTGCCCATGCACACACACACACACACATTTTGCAACCAGTGCACAAAGGAACTTAATATGCACACAACAGGTTAGTAACCTAAAATAATATAGTAATTAATAATTATTCTTATAATTACAAGTATAATATAATTATTCTCTTAGCTGTTCCTGTTTACTAGTTAGTTCGGTTTTCAAATACCATATTTTTGATGGGTTTTATTGTTATGAATTTATTTCGACATTGTTCAGTTCCATTGAATAAAATATCAAATTAGTTCAAAGTATAGAATAAAATCTTAACTAAATACGTTACTTTGTAGAATGTAATCCTACTTGTATTATATTAAAAGATGCCAATACAGTTTTATTGACCATCGGATAAACAATTTCAAGTTTATTTGCACAAGCATTCAATGCGCACAGACTTTTGTCGCAGCAAAAAATGGACAACATAAGATTTTTATGCACCCTGACACTAAATATTAGAGGGGACATCGCATATGATGTTTCCTGGGCATCGATGGGTGTTTCAAGTCTTATAAAATGCAAAGTTTTGAATGCCATAAGATGGTGGAGAGAAAGACTCACCTTCTAGAATGCCTTCAAGGTCATGGATGGCCGCAATCAGCACGTGGAACTGCTTCCTTCTCAAATCCAACTGAAAAGAAAATTCAAAGATCTTTAATAAGTTTTGTAAATTTAACATTTTTATTCTAATCTTTCATACGGATACATTAGTTGTATAAAATAAGAGACCAGTTTTCCTATAATTTAGATCAGGGTTTCTCAACCTTTTTTTTTCTCCTTTTGTTTTTTTAAAGCAATTGTTCCCTAAAACTAAAATGACGTTTTACTTGCATTGTTTATTCAAGGAAACCCTTTGCGATGCTTTGCTGCTAGTTTCTCAATATTTGGATTGGTATTTGTGAGTTTTAGTCTCAGGTCTCCTCACATGCATACAACAATTCTATTTATTTATTTCGTTTAACGGCACATTGACTCTTGGTGGGTCATTTAGTGCTGAATTCAGTAAGGGGAGGCGGGGATCCCATGTCTCTGCGACTAGAGACTTGAGAGGGGAGAATCCCAAATCCCTGTCACTGATATAATTGACACGAGGACTGGGATGGGATGGGGGGGGGCAGATCCCAAAAGCTTCACAGGATGAATCCTGAGCATGCTAATGGTGATCGCCTCCAGACCAGCTGGCCAAGATATCCTGTGCAACTTCTCCCAGGAAGATACCCGAGCATGCCACAAGGACCCCCGAAGGGCCGTGGTAGTTTCGAAGAACAGATACTACACTTTGATCCTTGCCAAAAGGCCACGAAGTGATCTCTACTTCATTCCTTTGTCAATATCGTATTGACTGCACAAAAGCCACATTCAACTGTTTTTTTAAAAAATATTTATACAGCAGATAATTGGAATTTCTGAGTTGACCTATGTGTGCTGGCACAATGAAGTAAGACAATAAACGGAAATTTTTTTTTTTTAGAAATACATATTTTGTAAGTGTAAATAGCTTCCCCTTATTTCTTGACTTTACCGACATAAAAGAAAAATCTATTGGTATGTGACAATCTATCGCCTGCTCAGCTGTTACTCCCTTGGGGGCAATATTGCCCCTGTTCAGAATGACCGATTTAGATAATCCACTTCATAAAGGCTATTCTGGTTCAAGGTCTGAAATACAGGGTGTCCCGTAAGAATGTCCTTTTTGTACGTGTTGTAAAGGGAGGAAACAAAATCCTCAAACCTCAATATGACGACTCTCAGCCGACTCAATACAAAGTTTACTCCCCTTATAACAGGTACAGAAGGGACATTCTTATGGGATACCCTGTATATAATAAATGTAAAGTTACATGCTATGGGCGAATTAATTAGCTTGGCATTATTATACAGGCACTACCCTGGTTAATGACCTACTCGTTTAACGACCAATTGCATCAGAAATACATGATCAAAGTGTTTCCTTCTCCAGAAAAGATGAGAAGAAGAGGATAGGTAGTAGAGGTGCCTTTTTAGCAAAAATCTAACCCAAATTGAATTGGAAAAGATTAAGTAAAACCGGGAATGAAAGTTGGATTTTTAAGCCCTAAATCAAGGCTTTTGTTTAGCGACCATTTTGTTTAGCAAACTGGTTGTCGGAATGGAACCTGGGGGACACCCGTATCAAATTAACATGTAGTAAATGGAGTTAATTGGCTTCCCACCCACTCAATTGTCTAGGGATAAATGAAAAGGCATATAAAACATTTGGAAATCTTAAACACTATCAACAAAAGATGAAAATAGTTATTTGATAAGATTTTTCAAAATGAAAAGTTGCTGAGAAATTCTTTTAATTACATTTAATTGTCAAGAATTTCTTTGACTTTGATATTAAACTGGAAAAAAATGTTCAGAAATATTTGTGGAAGAATTATCTGCCCTTGAACTGGAAAATCCTCCTGAATTAACTCTTGAAGTCCTAAAGAGCAGGAGGCCGCACGTAAACAAACATGGCCAAAAATCCTAAAATGCACAAGGCTGCACAAGTCTTTCCTGCAATACTGCCAATTTTCACAACAATCTGCCCACGAGTAAAGACGCTATAAACATTTGAATAAACAAACCGTTTTTAGACATTTTCTGCTCAATCATTACAGGACTGGGTTTTGGACGAAGAAAATTTTCAACAGGATGTTAAGAGTTAAAAGGAAAATTTCCATTTGTGAAATGTAGGGACTTGGAATATAATGAGGAACGATAGGTTGGAAAGCATTTGGTATGAATAGAGACATTCTGAGGAGCACCTTGCCAATGTGCCTAAAATGAAAAGTATATAATGGCTGCATAATACCAGCCATGACTTATGGATGCGAAACCTGGAAATTAACCAAACGAACAGAAAACAAACTTAGAATAGCACAGAGAGCCATGGAAAGAGCAATGCTAGGGGTAACGCTAAGAGATAGAAAAAGATCAACATGGATCAGAGAAAAGACTAGAGTAAAGGATATTATACAACTAATTAAGCAACAAAAGTGGAGATGGGCCGGCCACCTAGCGAGAAGAGATGACAATAGATGGGGGAAAAGACTAACAGATTGGTGCCCATGGGATAGTAAAAGAAGTAGGAAACGGCCAGACACAAGATGGAGGGACGAGATAGAAAAGTTTGCCGGTAAGACTTGGCAGAGATTAGCACAAGATAGGTTGCCATGGAAGGAGATGGGAAAGGCCTTCGTCCAGCAGTTGACTTATAACGGCTGATGACGATGATGATGATGATGATGATGTGAGGGCGAGCTCAAAGGGACGTAACTCTTCCATACAATAAAACTTTTCAATAAAAAACACAAAGGAGTTAGAAAAGTGGGGTCCAATGATTAAGACAAGTTATTCCCCTTGAATTATTTTTTGAAATAAATTTTCAAGGCCGGACATACATGGAAAAATCCCTTACAAAATTTCTATTTTGAAATTTTTCTCTTGAATTTCTGAAGTTTTTGTTTGAACGATCTGTTGCTAGTTATATTTACTGGATACAATAAATTATAAAGCTGCAATAAATTATAAAGCTACAATAAATTATAAAATAACTTTGTATAAAATTGTGTATCAAATTATTGTTATTTAACTGTTTTGTATTAAAATAATTTTAGGATGATCAGTTACATGACACAAAACTGTAGAACAACTGTGTCGGTTATGATTTTCGTTTTAAAATTATGTTTACACCACGAATTTACTTAGTTTTGTCTTTGAAATAGTCTTAAATAAAAGGAAATATTATTTGCGAGGAGCTATATGAAGTTTATTTTTTTATTATTTGGTAAGCACTTTCATCTTTCTTTTTTTCGTTGTTTTCTAACCTCGTCTTGCGGGAATCAAACATCACCATTTTTATTCAGCCTCGATTTGCAAGGTAGGTCTCTTTCAGGTTAATTTATAACTGCAGAGCAATATACTGAAACTTAGCCTATTCCAACTTCAAGAACATGCTTTAAGCTTTATTTTAGTCAATAGTGCTTGTAAATACAACATCTAGTTGAGATTTAGAACATTTTGTATCCAATTTTTCAAGCAGATGAACAATTTTAAGAAATTATTTTCATGTATATCCGCCATCGAAAATTTTAAAAAAATTCAAGGGGAATAACTGTCTTAATCGTTGGACCCCACTATTGTATATATACCAAAAAGTGGTTATTTACTTAGATCAGTGCTTCTTAAATTATTGCAGTGTCATTTACCCGTAAATCTTTATTACAAAATTTCATTCACTGTGACTGAATTTCCTTATTTTTTATCATTTGTGTATCATTTTATAGATAATTCATTTTGTATCACGAGCAAAAAGTATAGATTAACTCATTTCTTATGTGCTTGTCTTGAACATTCTAAAAACTTTAAAACTGAAAGAAACCTATGTTGACAGTTATGGTGACAGTCAACACTTTCTAATATGTAAAGAAAACTATGCATGACAGAACATTATCACAGAAAAATTGTAATCTTTCTAGTTTATAACACATAAATAATATAAATATAACACATAAATAAACAATCTTGATGGAAATAACCTTAAACTCTGGCATTCAAGGTCAACCTGGCGTATAAATTGACCTCAATATTTTTTGCTCAAAATTCTGGTTTGGGCCTATACTATCTTGTATATTTTACACTCATTGTTTAAGTCAACCCCCAGTTTTCAAAAGATTTATTTAAGGCTTAGAAATTCAACTTATAAGTTGCAATTTACGGGAAGTTCTTAGAAATAAGGTTTTCTTTTTGTTTACCACAAAAAGTTACTTTTTAAGTATAGGAAACACAGAAATATCTGAGTAAATCAAATCATTCACCCCTCTAATATGATTCACCAGTTTAGGAACCACTGACTCAGATCATTATTGTTGCAGTAAATACAAATAAAATGAGATACAAGCAGGAAGTAAAAATGACTGAAAAGTGATAAAAGAAAAATGAACTTTGATATTATTTGAATTGAAGAAAATATGAAAATACAGGGTGTCACAGAAATGAGTCCTTATTATAAGGGAAGCAACTTGTCTGTTTGATTAGCAAAAATCTCAAATTTTACTGGTAATTTTAGGCTGAGTTGCTTCCCTTAGATAGAAATAGCCTTGTATCTAACGGAAGCAAATCGGCCTAAAATTACCAGCAGAATTTGAGACTTTTGCTAATCAAACAGACAAATTGCTTCCCTTATAATAAGGGTTTACTTCTGTGACACCCTGTACAAACAATCTGTTTACTTTAATTCATGTTTTTGAACTTATTTTCCTTGAAAAACATTTACTATTTTCCCTTTGTTTTAATTTTAGTACTTAATATTTGATTAAACTCACAAAGTCAAGTAAATTCTCTTGAGATTTTATAAACTAACGATGTTTCTTTTCATGGATTTTCCTGACATTTATATTATAAGCAAAGTTGCTTCCCATGTCATGTGGCACATGGGGAGGCTATGAATTTTTGTCTCCATTTTTCAAATGATCCATGGTGACCCAATCATTATAGCAATTGTGGGTTTTTACGGGGCGAAGGGTGCTAGCCTGATGCTCAAGATGGACTCCAACTACCCTGATATTTACACATAGCTGAGGGGAGAAGTGGATTTATGCCATTCCCAAGGGCATTAGTGCAAAGTGAATGCAAACTGTTCACCGATTCCTTTCTCCGTCCACCACTCACCTCCTCATATTATAAAATAGGAAATAATCCTGAATCGAGAAATTTGTGATGGGGGACAGATCTCTCCATTACACACGGCATCAGCTTTTGGAAAATGTCCATTGTAACCCATTGTACCATGCGAACCTTTAATTAACCCATTAACCACGGAAGGTGGAAAGTGTAATAGTTGTCGATTGCAAGATAAAAGCCCTGACTCAGATAGAATCGAGTTAGCCATAAAACTATAATGACGGAAATTTCCGTCATTTGCATTAAATGGGTAATGGTCAGAGCCAGAATTTGGAAAGATTACAAAGGGAAATATTAACCATTTTAGCTTTTAAAACTTTTTACAGCTTGAACATTTATTGCTCTTCAAAGGGATCATAACAAAAAAATAACTTCTGTTTAGTACCACAATGTAATGATTTCCTTATCTTTGTTGTTTAGAAACTCAGAAACAAACAACTTTTATAGTTTGTTAATGCTAATTTTTCATTAAATTGAAAACTGCGTGTGCTCATTCTTTGATTACAATCAACCAGTGAATCAAATGAAGATTCCCATCATTACAGTCCAACCTGTTCTTCAGTCGAGAGCAGACGTGGATTTTAAGATAAAAGTTTATACAATTTGTTTTACTTTTGTTCCATTTAGCCGTTTCTAGTTTTCATATCAGAATTTTAGAAAATTATGAATTCAAACAATAAAAAAAAAATTAAAAAATACAATTCAAGTTCCTATCTGAACATTTGAAGAGGAGATTTGCAATTTAACTTTCAATTTTGAACCATTGGGAAGTTTTTCTCAAATAGTGTAGCGTCTCTTTAAAATAACCTCACTTTTCATTTTTTTTAAAAGTGATCGTTATAAAAAACAGGTCTGGTTAGAAACTGTCATGTGACCAACATATTGGGGGTGATCAATGTGACCAACATATTGGGGGTGATCAATGAATAAGTTACTTCACTTCCCAACAAAATGCGAGAGATCACTAAAACAGTCAGAATTTTCAAAGAATAAACGTGAATGCTGCCGGACACAAAATAAGGGATCAAATTATCAAAATCTAACATTGCAAATTGAACCCCCACTAAAAACCTAAAAAACAAATGTTTTTTTCTAGACATAATGAGTAAATGTTGAAACTTTAAGCCCCCTAGCTCCATTGGTGTGGCCTGTACATGTGATACATACATAGCCAGCCAGCCAGCCAGACCAGCCAGCCAGCCAGACCAGCTAAAAAACTGAAGAAACCTAAGTTGACAGTTTTGTTTGTCTTCTAAAAGGGTTTCAGGATATTCAAAGTTTTGCTTCGTTAAATGAAGAGACTGCCGGTTTGTCTCTTCAAGTTCAATGTTTTTGTATCTGAAAGAAATTTACCTTTTCTTGGATATGGCTCTTTTGTTGTTTCAGTTTCTCCAATTGTCGATCCAAAGCCTGAAGTTGTCTGCAAAAAGAAAAAGATCAAAATTAAATATTGATAAGAATATAAAATCAGAAAATAAATTTTTAAAAAACAAACAAAACCTTTTGTCTATTAATTCCCTGAAGTCCTGAAATAACTCCCAGAAATGAATTACTGAAACTGAAAACAGTCTGGACACAGGAGTTATGGGGCCCAATTGGAAACATTATTTACGGGACCCCAATTTCACAGCCAAGGTGTGTAGAATCTTAGAGATATAAATAAAGTTTATTATAGACTTTCAGAGAAATTAATTTTTATGCTATTCTATAATAAAACATTTTTCAAACTATAAACAGTATACACAAACTCTTTTTAGAGTTTGTGTATACTGTTTATATTTTGAAAACAGTCTGGAGACAAGGCCAGCCTTAAGAGTTGTGGGGCCAAATTGGATACATTATTTACATGGCCCCAATTTCACAGCCAAGGTGTGTACAATCTTGGAGATATAAATAAAGTTTATTATAGACTTTCAGAGAAATCAATTTTTTATGCTATTCTATAATAAAAAAAACTTCAAAATATAAACAATATTGTACAGTGCCCCAGAGTAACTTTTTTCACCACCATCCTGGAACAGTCCCGAAAAACAATTTTAACCGTCCCCAAAGGAAATGTAAACTGTCCCAATATCAAAATGTTGTTTCTTTACTTTGTTATCATCTATAGTTGTTGTTAGTAGCATAATAAAAACACCATTAAAATGTTGAGGAAATAAATAATTGTCAAACTCCAGTCCAAACCTGGAGTTGACTTTGTTTTTCTACTGTAACAAAAAACAAAAAGAAAAAAACAAGAATGACAAGAACAATCCTCACCAAATTTATGGGATTACAATTAACATTCCCATCAGTGATTAGAAATCATGACCAACTGATTGGTGTTGTGTCTCTTAAAAAAATTTTTTTTTATTTTATCACTTCCGTCCTGGAGGTGTCCCAGGGAAGATATCTATTCGTCCCGAACACATTTTTACTATCCCCGGGACAAGGTTAATTTCGAGCCCTGGTAAACACAAACACTATTGACTTTTTAAGAATACAGAAGAAAACAGATGGTTGCTATTCTCTGTAAAACTGCCAACTGTGGTGTTGGGTGTATTTGTGTTGTAGATGGAGAGCCATTGGCCCAACTGGCTTAAAGCCGATCCTGATCGAAGAGCAGTGGGCTCGAAACATTGCAAAAACAAACACAGCAAACATGAAATTAAAACGATAGCTGAAAATTTGGTTACACAGATTTGCAAAGAGTTATGTCCCCTTACCAAGCGGTCACGTTGACAAGCGCCCATTAACAAAATAGGTCACCTGAGATGAAACCATTTTTCTTAATTTAAAAAAAAAAAAAAAAGAAAATATTTTTCTTGGCATCTTTTTCAAAATTCAAACAAAACTAACATTATTATAGATCGCTGGTGTCATGGAGTTGATGCTTGTATACACTTGTTTAGTAGTTGTGGTGGTAGAAGTTACTGCGGCAGTGGTGGTAGGAAGTCTCAGTAGATTTACAAGTAATGCTACTAGTATCAACTTGTACATTGTTAGCAGTTAATAGTTTTCTTCATAAGTGGAACATTGACTTTGGTTAAATCACAATTTCTCATTTAATTATGTAATTGAGGGCAGACCATTTCAAATTTGCAGACAACAAACTCCTGTACTTCAGTGTTAGAGAAAAATGGACACATAATTTGGTGAAACTCGAGCAGAGATTTTAATAATTTTAAAAAAAAGAAGAAAAAAAAA
>VCCN01002125.1:3354336-3364459 GCA_006491835.1 Architeuthis dux | reverse complement strand
TTTGTTTTCTTTTATTATTATTATTATTATTATTTTTTATATTCTATCTATAAATAAATAATGGCTTTTTTACAGAATGTTTTTCTTTTAATTCTGATCTTCTTAGGCCGATTAACAGTTGTTTACCATTCATCTGATTTCCTTAATTCTTTGAGTTGGTCATTTATGCATTTCACAGATTATCCGTTGGAAATCCTTACTTGTAATCTGACCTCTCATGTGGGCCATTAACATAAGTAAAAGGTCTAATGCTGCCTTTTAACAAGGTTTATGAGTACATCATGTGAAAGAAGGAACTTTTTTTTCTCCCTCTAGTAGGAGGAGCAGGTGTGGTCTTAGCTGAGGGGTGAAAAGAAAAAACAAGAAGCATTTAAAGCCTATTTCTCTGGAAGAAGGTTACAGCCCATGGGATAGGAAGGGGAGTGGCATATTGGTGGTGGGTACATGATGTTTGGAGCTTTTTTCTGCTAGTGCTTAATAAATAGAGAAAGGGGTATGAGGAGGGGTGAAGGGATGGCTCCTCAGAACAATGTCATCTTAGTTCTTGGATGTATTCTTAGTCATAAAGGGTAGGAAAACTAAACTATTTCATTCTAACCCACTCCTTCATGTGATTCTTTGCATTTAATAATGGTAGAATTGGAAGTGAAGAAGACTTTTAATAATGGGAATTAGAGCATAGAATTGGCTACAAATGAAGTCGAAACTGCCACCTCATCGTAGGCTAGCAATTTGTTTGCTGCACCCTATCCGCTTGGGCTATCGATGTTTCAGTGGTGAGTCCTGCAAATTCAAGGGCCTAACTCATCCTTTTGCTTGTTATTTTCACGCAACCCAGTTATGTAATTATTAAATTGTTTGTTTTTATTATTAGATGAAGTGTAGAATAATGCCAGTATTTCTTCTCGTCATTTGGTTGCACATTTACGGGGCTGAAAAGGCTCTCCCATGTGACTGGATAGAATTGTAAATATGGGTTCGTTTTGTTCCCATTGATAGCTTCGATGCCAGGCTGGTTTGCGGGCCTCCAGGGGTATTGAATTCTGTTTCGGTTAAATTACTTTTACGACTCTCTCCCTAACCCTGGTGGGTAGGGAGAAACTGTTGACCCGTTCGCTCTCTGTTCCCTCTAACTACCGGCCAATTTGAAAATCACGGCCACTCTGGTTGGTCAAACGCGTATTCTTTGTTCTGACTTTCGTGTGACCCGGTCAACTGTTTGACCCAAATCCTAGCCCAGAGAACATATGGCATTTTTGTGCAAGTGCCAATGCTATCACCCCAAATTCAAGTCTTCTAATAAGCCAACACACAACCAGAGTGTATTTCTTTACAGAAGTATTGTATTAATTTTGACTACTATTTACCTTCATCTTAATTTTTAATTAACTCAGGCCGTCACTATACGGCAGAGAGCAAACCGCACTAATCGGACGTAAAAGGGTTGTGATAAAAACGACTATAAAATTAAGATGACGGTAAATAGTTCAATCTTTTATTATTGTTGAATGAAGTATTGTAACACCACTTTTTTTTTTTTATTAAATTTGACTATTTTTTACGTTCATCCTAATTTTAGTTGTTTTTATTTTATACAACTTATTAATTCGGGCCACTGTTTCTATCTCACTGAAGGCTTACTCTTTATTTCTGAGTGCGCTGTTATTCGTTGTCATAGAAACAGTGGCCGGAATTAATAAATTGTATTAAAAGCAACTAAAATTAGGATGAACATAAAAAAATAGTCAAATTTAATATTTAAAAAAAAAGCAAATAGTAGTTAAAATCAATACAACTGTTTGTGTAACCTGTGATATCATGAGTAGGATTCACTCTAATGATTACATATATAATGACACAACACATTCTGGTGGTGGTGGTGAGCAGAAAAATGAAACAATCACTGTGCCAACTGCATTTGAACCTGGTTTCAGCCTTTCTTACCGCTGTCCACTTCCACTGTCTTTACAGCTACTCCTCCACTGAGTTTAAGTTATTTTCCTGCACTAACAAGATTTCTGAAGGTAGTGGGAACAAAATTTAATGATTAAACATTACATTTTGCAATTTTTTTACCTAAAAATTTGTTTAACAATTTTGGCATCCAGTCTGTTTCACATTGAAAATCATGAAAAAGGGGTTTGTCAGTGGTCAGGAATTGATGCAAGCATTACTGACAAAATAGGGCTATTATATGTGTGGATATTAATACAAAATGGATTAAAGACGTAGACACAGAATGTTTTTTAGTTAGTTTTTTCTTGTTTATGTACAAGTGTCAATATTGTCCAAATGTTTGAGATCTAACACTTTCATCCATGCTTCTTGCCATTATCAAGACTGAGGAAATAAAACTATAGATGTTGTTCGTTTGTTAATTTAAAAAATCTGCATTAAAGCATTTGTGCTTTATGATGTAAAGCACAAACACTATAATGCTGATTTAAAATTCAGTTAACTAAAAAATTATAAAACATTCCTTGTCTATGGTCTTTAAACAAACTTGCAATAATGAAGGGCTGCTACCTAAGAGTGAATTTAGGTTGTATTATTATTATCTAGTCAGATAATGTGATGTTTCAGATCATTGTCTTAATATGACACTACTTAAAGAGGTGGAACACTCTTTATACCTTGAATACTATTTGTATATTTTTTATATACTTTACTATAGACATGTCGAGTTATGTTTTTTCTCAGCTGTTACCAATGATTGATTCCTTTTTGTTTTTGTATGTGTTTATGGTCCAGATCATCAAATACAAAGATATAATTTCAGTAGAACTACTTTCCTCACCCTTAGACAACCAATGAGGCTATTATATATCTTACAACGTGTTTTAGTACAGCCGTGCAGTCACTTGCATCCGTTACGTTCTGGAAGTATGGACGCAACACGACCTGGGCATAAGTCGACCCTTATAGAGTGAAGTGAAATATATATGTACTGCACAATATAAGATACATGACCCCTATTTACCTAAACCTATATATTGTACATACACATTTCTAAATACTATAGTTAATAAAATATAAATACTTTACAGTATTGTGCTGTACTGTGAAGTAGAGTACCTATAAAAATATACATATACACAGGTAATAATAGTAATAATTTTTTTTTTTTTTTTTTTTTTTTTTTTAATTTTAAATTTGTTTAGTGTGAATTAGGGTTTAAGTTTTCACCAAAAATCTTTAACTGTAGAAAAATTTTTATATTTTAAAATGTGGAAAATTGAAAACAATTTTTTATTTTTTTATTTTTACATTTTTACATTTTTGGTAAAAACTTAAATCCTAATTCAAACTACACAAATTAAGAGGGGGTCATTCACATCACCCTCCTCCATTTTCAGATCTTAGCTAACGAGATACAAACAAAATACTGTGCTTAACATGATTTCATGCTGAATTGCTGGTGTATCGTATGCTAATAAGACTAGAAAAATGTGATACAGAACAGTGGGCTTTTTTCCATTCAAAAATTTTTATTAAGCCCCTATGGGGAACCTGACGTATCAAAAACATTTGACATCAGCTTAGCTGCGGGAGCTGCCTTAAGGGAGACAAACGTGGCATCCAGTTGTCTTAAGGTGGCCCATTCCCTGGTTTGGAATCAGTGTGGCCAACTTAAAAAATATTTTCATGCTAGTTTGACTGATAAAGTGCTAAATTTTTTTAAATAGCCAGAAATGGCCAAAAAGACTCTAAAAACGGCCAAAATGTTTTAGGCGAAAATGTGCTAATTTAGCGCGTTTCTTGTTTTGGCAGTGCAAAAAGCGCTAAATTAGCATGTTTTCCCCTAAAACATTTTGACCATTTTTAGCGGTTTTTGACGGTTTCTGGCCATTTTAAAAAAAATTTAGCACTTTTCAGCAGTCAAACTAGCATGAAAATATTTTTTGAGTTGCCGAAAACGTGCTAATTTAGCGCTTTTTGCACTGCCAAAACAAGAAACGTGCTAAATTGGCAACACTGTTTGGAATCAGAGTTGTCCATATCTTAGACTGGTTGCCAACCATGGCTAGAGTCAAGTATTTACCTATAACTGTGCTGTTACCCATCGGGCACTCCAAACTTCCTGAGATTTAAAAGAAATTGCATGTTTTGTGGCCTGAACATATTCAAGCATTGTTACACACAAAGTGATTTTATTTGGAAATTGTCTTGTCTCTTCTGAATGCTCTTATTTGTTCACAGCTGTTACCATTGATTAATTCTCAAATATTTACATTGCAAATGCCTTTTCTGTTTCACAATATTTTTTTTACCTGCAATTGAAAAAATAAATAATTTTATATACATAAATATCTAAAAACATGTGCAATGATAGTATTGTATTTTTTGTCCAAAAAGTTTTAGTTTATTTAGTAAAAATGAAAGGAATTTTTTTTATTTTCGACATTAACTTTACTAGCTGAATACCTGTCTTATGGACAGGTTATTCAACTAGTTTTAATGTCAAAAGTAAACGATTCCTTTCATTTTTACTAAATAAACCAAACAAACTTTTTGGACAAAAAAAATACAATAGTATTATTGCACATTTATTTATTTATTTCATTAATAAATCAACATTAAGTTTAATATTTTTGCAATATGAATTATATATATGTTGAGAAAATAAATATAGTCATAAGTAAAACCCAAATGTCAGTTTGACATAACATCTGTTGACTAATAATGGGGGAAAGAATTTTGACAAAAAGGTTTTCGATGTAATGTTTGTTTGTGAAATGTCCAGACATGGTTATATCACATGTCAGCAGCAGTTTTAGTCGCATAACCTTACCGTAGCTCTATTATAATAAAGGATTAAACAATGTATTTTCCTTTTTGTTCCACTCTCTTCTGCCATCCTTCAGGCAACTTTATAATTCCATCCTCCTAGAACCTTTTTATCTTTCTCAGCAAAGGTGCCTTTTGCAGTCTTCCAAGGGATTAAATTCTTTTTCATTAAGATAATTCTGTAAAGACTGTAATTAGGTAGTCCAAACAGTCAGTTTTTGGGACGAAAATGTTGCAGTAACGCTAATTTTTCCGTTTCTCAAGTGTTCATTCTCCATAATGTTGACTAATACAAAACTGTTATGCATGCCATAATAATGTCCAATTCTAAATCTGTTGGTGTCTTATTTGTCACTGTTTGACTTAAAATGAATTTTACAGAGACATTTTCAATTTAATGTGTTTACAGTGCCCAAACAACGCTGTGGTCGAAATAAAATGTGTCTATAAATAAATGATTGCTGACACCTCCCCTTTCGATGTATGTCTTTGGAACCAATATCACCTAGTAGAAAAATAAATGTTCTTTAGTTTTGTATCAAATTTAAGCAAGTACAAAATGTCTACATATTATTTGTAAGTGTTTTTGCTGTGAGTCCACAAATGAATAAATAATCATAATTAGTGAACTAATAGGAGTAGTGAGACAAATGAGGTATCAAAATGTTCAGAATAACAAGACCTATAAGGGGAAACAGGCAGCAGATGTATAAGATCTTCCTGTAAAAACTCATTGGAGTAACTACTGTAATAAATGGTAATCTGAATACAGCAAATGAGTGCAAACGTCCCTGCCAAGCTTCAACAATATCCTGGTGGAATATTACACCATCTCTGTTAACTAATTCCAGGATTGATGCATTTTTGTCAATTGTGGCATATCCGGTTGGTCAAGCTGAGAACAAATGGTTTGTTTGATTTTTCTCCAGGAAGAGCTCATACTAGAGACTGCCTTCCATTGCCACCCTATACACAGCATCAATTTCTTTGGATGAACTGCCCTGTTGGCTGGGGTCTAGAATACGCTGACTGCATCCCCTGCAGCGGGGTTTAGACCCCCCCCCCCCAAACAGGTGCCACCAAAGTCGCAATACCCTATTTTATAAAAAAATAACCGTTTACCAAGGTCGCAGGACACACTTTTGGGGATTTTAAACTGATTTTGGCATTAAATGACTCCTCAAGGGTTGATATGCCGCTAAACAAATCAATCAAATCTTTGGCTGAACACTGGCCTTTAGTACGGTTAGTGCTGGTTCATTTTTCTTGTAATACAATCTCTTGCATTCCATGTTGTTATAAAGTACAAACACTTTTCATCACCCATCACAATTTCTTTCAAAAACGTAACGTAACAAATCACACAAAAATATGGTCCAGTAGTTGGTGTTTTTTTTTTGTTTGTTTTTTTACGCATCAGAGCATGTTATGCTGAAAATGTTGCCGTTTTTTTTCCCTTCAATTTTCAATGTTAAAATCGAACAAAAATACACCAATTTTGACAATTTACAAAAAATGCCCCCCTGATATGACAGCTATCACAATACACACACAAGTGATCTTTTTTGAATGAGTTTAGTTAAAACTAAACCCTCCTAAAGCCATATAAACAGACTTTTTGGCAAACACAATAAATAATAAAAGGTCCAAATTATTTTCTAAGAAAACATCTTAAAATTTGTTTTCCAGTATGTATTTAATCATCAATAGCCATTTTAAAATACAGCTAATTTCTTCATATTTAGCTGTCTTAGATTTGTGCTTTTTTATCATTTGTCATTTGTTCCCAAATTTGTCACACTAAACTCATTGTCATGGCACTCATAATGACACGTTCTAACGGCACATATGTTTTTATATTCTTGCAAGACTATTGTCAGACTAGTTAACAGCAACAGTACATGAAGATTTTAGTAGATTATTTTAAAACCTAAAATTAGTAAACCCTTGAAATAGTGCCGCTTAAAGTAACCTGGGGCATTAGACTGTGAAAGGGTGATAAAATGTCATTTCTGTCTACTTTTTGTTTTCTCATTATTAATACACTTTGTATAAAATCCACCCGTTATGGCAGCAAATTCATTATAATGGTACACTTGAAGTATCCCCAAGGGTTCTGTAATAACAGACGACTGTGGTAACTTCTCTGTAGACAATTTGTGTGCTTTTTACCTTCCTTTGATCTGCTGGTGTTTGTGCAATGCTGAATTCTCCTTTACTGTCTGCCTTTCCATAATTAGGCCCACCACTTGAAAAGACTCTTAATAAGAACTCATCTACCACCCATCAGTGACTTGTCTTTTGTCAAACCAAGTAACATCTTACTGTTAAAAAATAACTTTTATAATGGAATAATGAGAAATCTTATGTATACCATATATACATTGGTGTCCGGCAGTGTTCACACTTGTTTTCTTTGAAAATTCAGACTATTTTAGTGGTCACTATCCAACAAAAGGCACGAGAAGTAACTTATTCATTGATCAGCCCTTTTTTTTCCAATATTTTCATTGATCGCCCCAACACGGCATGCTGCCAAAGGACGTTGATCACGTGCCGGTTTCTATTGAGTGACTAACCAGACCTGTTCATACTTTCTGTGTTGTATTTTGTTCCCTGTTGCCCCCAATCTCTCACCTTCAAACATTGAAAAGTGTTCTCTGTATTTGTGAGCTGCTTAACACTTGTATTAGATGGGAAAGATTTCTCCCCCCCCCCCTACAATTCCATCTGTTAACCCATTAACTGCGGCAGGAGCAGCTCACTCGCTGCTGTGTTCTATCTTTGTAGCCCTAACTTTGATTTTACAGCGTGGTGCTAAATAAGCCAAACAGTTTGTTTTCTCAGTAAACAATGGACCCTTCCACTTGAAAGTTATGGAGAGAAACTTAGAAGCTTATCTTATTAATTTCATCTAGGGTTTTATTAAAAAGTAACTGAACTTGTTCAAGTTTTTGATATCATATTCATTGAATTTCTTCAAGGGGATAAAAATATTTACTATAAGACAATTTTGACCAGAGATTTTAAAGATGATTTAACTTTAATAAATATTATATTAAAAATTAAAGAAAATTATTGATTTTAAAGAAAATGGTAAAAGAAATGAGTTCAGTAGTTTTTTACGTGGAAGAGTCCGTTGTCCGGGATAAAGGGGGAGAGATCCCAAAAAGCTTCTCAGGGTGAATCCTGAGCATGCTAATGGTGATCGCCTCCTGACCAACTGATATCCTGTGCAACTTCTCCCAGAACGATACCGAGTATGCCACAAGGACCCCCGAAGGGCTGTGGCTCTCTGAACTTCGAGGCCATGCCGGTTTCGAGGAACAGATACTACACTTTGATCTTAGCCAAAAGGCTGCAAAGCGATCTTGGTTATTCGAGTTTCTTCATCTAAGATGAGGGGGTGAAGACACTTCTCCAAAAAAAGAAAATATTCTAAATACAATATTGTTTTAAACTTTGCTCAATAAAGACTCTGGAAGGATTCTGTTAATCTACCACTTGGTATATGGTGCTTTATAAAATGTTGATATAATTTTGAAAGAGAATTTCATATGTGACTCGGGGCTTTGATTACAAAGAGCAGAACATAAACTAAGAACTTCAAAGCGAATCTTCTTCGCGAACAGCTGCTTGCTCCCCTTGCTTATGAAAATAGAGAAAACGAACAGACATGCATACGATTTTCTTTTTTCTTTTCAAATAAGCAATGTTTGAGTACTTGTTAGTCAGTCTATCTTTGTGCTATTAGGAAGTGGAATACACTTTTCTTTACCTAGTTTGAAATCAGCTTTTGGCAAGAAATCCATCTTTTATGTTGCCGCAGGATTATAACAACTAGCTGAAAATCCGCCCTATGGATGGCGTTTTCAGCTAGATGTCTGTTATATGGTTAAACAAAAGGATAAAAATTCAGTTTAGCTAACCTGGTGGACTTAAAGTAAGAGTCCAGTTTAGCATTATACCTATATTGTAAATCAAACGCCTTGCTAAAAAACATGCTCAGTAACCAGAGAATTTGGTGGCCATAGCTCTAGCCGTTCTTGAGTTATGCAATGACAGATGGACAGAGATTTGGTGAATTATGTAGCCAAATTCATCTTGAAAGAATAACATTGGATGTTTGTTTAAGGTTGGTCACGTGACGGTTTCTATGTTTTACATTTGCTCTGCTTTTTTGCCTCATCCATTTTGCAATTACTTTATGACAATTGCATTGCATCCTGTCTCTGTCTCTTTGACTCCACCTTTTATTACATAAACTTATATTTTGAATAGTGATTAGCAATTCTTTTTGGTACTAATTTGACAATCCATAGAAAACATTCAAATATCTATCTATTTATATATATATATATATATATACATACATACATATAATCATGTACCAGAATATCAATCCGGTGCCGGATTTTAAAAAAAGACTATCGCTGCCACCATGTGAATCTGGCAAGGGATATCTAACCAGATTGATATTCCGGTACATCACTAAATATGTAAATAGGATGTAACAAAGTTTTAAATATTTTTGTACTGTTACTTGACCCTCTATAACTTGTCATTATCCTATTTATTTATTTATTTATTTTATATAAAGAGAGATGTTTTTTTTTCTCAAAATCTTGGTTGAGATTGACTGTGAAGCATTTCTACTTGTAACTGTTCTGTCCTGTCCATTTAAGAGTTTATAGTTAAAAAAACAATGTACTTTGTTGTAAAAAAAAAAAAAAGGGATACTAAAGAAATTCCATGGCTTTTTGTCTGCATTCCTGAGATAAGGAATTATCATTATTATACACTGATTTACTTGGACTAGTGTCCTCATCTTGGTTGTTAATCACAACGTTTCGGCCGTTGTACCCTCCAGCTTTCATCAGATGTATGTTGTAGTCAGTAACCTTCTTGGAATTTCAAACCACGCAGGTAGATTGTTCCCATTCCCTGCATTCCATGCCAGGGAATATCTTGTTTCAGTTAATTTGTCCTTGTAATGTCGCTTGTCTGCCTCTTCCACTGAGCCAGAGTATAATATGACTTTTTCTTTTTTTTTTCTTTTGTACTATCCGACCTAGGGATGAACTCGTGACCGAGATATCCTCAGCATAATCATCTTTAGGTGACATTCAGATGGCAGTAGATCAAATATTGATATATCTTCAATGTAGGTAATCAAGCAGATTGTTCATATACAATCTAATTAGTTTTAGGTCAGTCTCGCATAACCACACATCAATTATGGACATCACTGTGTGTGTGTGTGCTGTAGTTAAGGATCTATAACTAATTAAACCAATACATTAAATGGAGATATATATATATATATATATATATA
>VCCN01002125.1:3333860-3353271 GCA_006491835.1 Architeuthis dux | reverse complement strand
CTCATTAATAAGTGATCCAGCCTGCAGAGGCAAAAAGGTTGCTGACCCCTGGATTAGACAATAGGATTGTTTCTTTGCAATACAAGCACTCTTCCCAACTGATTTATAATTTAGAACATATTCATTGAAGTGTGATTGTATTACATCCTTCACACTCAAATGCTTCATTATTTTCTAAAATTCCCTTTGCATTTTGACCATTTACTGTCTTTGTCCGTGTGGATTAGCCGGACACGAGTGTTTGAATGGTTTGGGGTAAAATACAGGAAGCAAAACAAACGATCATTTATTACCAGTAAAAATTGCTCTAATCAATGACGTGTTCTATTGAGTGACTAACCAGACTTGCTCTATTTAACTTTTTTCTCAACTTGTCATCGAATTACATATTGTATGTTTTTTGCTGTTTAATGCGATCTACTTGGTATCTCTCTCTTTATTGCCTTTTGGCTAAAAATCAGATACAAATTATCAAGTACAACTTTATTTCTTTTGCTTTTTTTTTCTATATTTATGGATCATTTTTTTTCTTGTATTCATCGAAATGTTTCTATTTGGCCATTACCCAATTGTTAGTAATTAAAATCAGTTCATTGACTCGGTCAGTGCCAATAAGTTCTTCCTAATGGTTTTAACTAATTGAAACTACACTAGGCTTTTTTTTTTTTCTTATCCATTCTCTTTTCACAGTTTACATTTTTTTTTTTTAACAGTGGTGTTGGGTACAAGTTTAGTAGGTGTTTATTTTTGCATCTCATACTCCACTGACCATGGTTCCAAATTACCTAACTTTAACCCCAACGTAGTACAGCAAGAATGTCGGCCATGTTGGAATATGAAAATAAAGCAATATTACTAGCTCTGTAGGGAGAACTGCACTTTTTTCCCTTTGAAAAGTGCAGTTCTTTTGTATTTATGTGTGTGTATTTATATTTATATCATATATATAATAAATATAACATTTTTTTCTTCTATATTTATTTGAATGAAATAAGCCCATGTGTATCTGTATAATAAATTTTCGTTAATATCTAAGAATTGTCAATTTAGCTCAGTCAGTAAGACAGTTGGCTACTGACCACGATAGGAGAATGGGGATTTTTTTTTTTTTACTTAACTTATGCCATGATATTGTCATACACTTAATTATTCTTTTCGAACTATGAGAGCCTATTTATTTTCATTGAGAATGGTTTCTTCAGAAATAGTACCAAGCCTTTTCAAGAATTGTCCTCGTTCACAATCTGTCAATGGCACAAACACTGAAGCTGTCGAGTGGTGTTGATGGTGCCACAAATTCAATTCCTGAAATCGGCTACTTTTATGTAAAATGCCTTAGAGCAAGAGTTCTTAACCTTTTTCAAGGCTGGCACCCTTTTGAGATTTCAAAATCTTTTTCGTACCTCTTCATCTTGAGGCTAAAAAAATTTAATTTAAAATAGTCAAAATTGGCAAAGTTAATATTAAAAAGTGTAAATGACAAAATGTTAAAATTTAACGGATGTCAAAATTAAGTCTATAATCAAGATGTTTCTAATAAAAACATTTTAATGCGCCGTCTGCTGTTGCTTTTTCTCAATTAACTTCAGCAATAAAACAAAAAAAAGTTTGTTTGCCACCCTCGTCTCTAAAGCCCCTCCCCTGTCTCATGCACCTCGGGTTAAGAACCGCTGCCTTAGAGGAAGGCATAAACTGTAAAACTCCTTTGCATTATCTTAATATCCTTTTTCTTTTAACGAATGAAAAAAGTGAATGACTTGTTGTATGGATTAATCACTGGTACTTAAATATTAACCGTGGTTTTTTTTGGTTTTTTTTTTGTCAAATTCCAGAACATTCAGGAGTTCATTTTGTTTTTCTCCTGTAACAAGAAAAACCCTCACCAAAATTAGGGGTGTAAAATCTCCATTCCCCTATCACGATTTGAACTCGCGATCAGTAGCCAACTGTCTTACTGACTGAGCTAAATTGACAAGTCTTAGATATTGAGGAAAATTTATTATACAGATATGCATGGGCTTATTTCTAAATATAATTTTTAAAAATTTTATTTATTACAATACAATACAAAAGTTGCAGGGATCGCTTCTCTGCCTTTTGGCTAAGATCTCTGTGGGGGGGTGACTAAATAAAGCTTCTAGGCCTTTTTGGCTAAGATCAAAGTGTAGTATCTGTTCTTCGAAACCGCCATGGCCTCGAAGTTCAGAGAACCACGGCCCTTCGGGGATCCTTGTGGCATGCTCGGGTATCTCTGGATATCTGGGAGAAGTTGCACAGGATATTTTGTCCAGCTGGTCGGGAAGCGATCACCATTAGCATGCTTTTGTCCACAGACCAGCTTATCCTGGTCCTCGTGGCATTTGTCTCAGTGATTTGGGATTCTCCCCCCTCAAGTCTCTAGTCACGAGGACATGGGATCTCCTCTCCCCCTACTGGATTCAGCACTAAATGACCCACCAAGGGTTGATGTGCCGTTAATCAAAAGTTGCAGTAATCAACTTCAGTTGGAATAGAAGTTGGAGGGGAGTTTGACCCTGCAGCAGCCAGTTTTGCTTCTTTTTTTTAAATCGAGAATATTACTTCACGGTTTTGATCTTTTGTCGGTTACAAGTTAGTGTGGCTTCTTCTTCCCATTGCTAAACTTCTTATTCATCTTACCTTTTGATTTATCTGTGATTAAAGCACATTCAATTAGTGTCATAACTTTTATATAAAAATAAACTTGTTTTTCACCCACTATTTTTAATGGTTATTGAATCTCTTTTCATTCTCAGGTAATTACTACTGGTATTGTATATGCCGGACTACAAGATAAATGAGTTACAAGGGTATTTGGAGGACCACCCTTCACTGCAATTCATCAAAGCTCCCATAACTGTCCATATCGAGCTTCGGTAGAGCCCCCCCATCCCCCCTCTAGTCATAATACCAGCACATTGGACACAATGAAACGTTTGCATAGTTAGTGTCCGTCTTGTATATCAGTTTAGGTAATTTATACTATTATGCCTCTTTTGTTTAAAAATTTAGAAAATGGGGGGGGGAGCTCTATTTACAATGTATGTTTATGCTAATTAGTTTGTGTCCAGCAGCACTCTCATTTGTTTTTTGGGTTTTTTGAAAATACAGACTTTTTAGTGATCAAACAAAAGGCGAGAGAAGTAACTTGTTCATTGATCACCCCTTTTCCCAATTTTTCAATTGATCATCCCCAACACAGCATACTGCCAAAATTCATATTTTTCCATTATAAATGCAAAATTAAGATAACTAGTTGAAAACCTGCCCTACCTAATCAATACCGCTGGCTACAATGCCCTGATTCAGCTACTTAGAGACCACATACAGATAAACAGAATCAGACTCTTTAGATGGATGGAAATCAGATCATTATTGTCAGGGTGAGCGTAAACACAGACCCCACACTATTATTTATTTATTTTCAAACTTTCAAAAACTAACTTGCTAAAAACATGCCTGGATGTCCCATTAGTATAGACAGAAAATTTCATGGGGATATGTTGTGTGCTTCCTGAGTTTCATGGGGATATGTTGTGTGCTTCCTGAGTTTCATGGGGATATGTTGTGTGCTTCCAGAGTTATGTTGTCACATATGGACAGACATTTGGTGAATTATAGGAGGATTCTCGATAGATGAATGAGATCCTATTTTCAACCTTTTTAATATGAAAAAAAAATATAGTCTTTCATCAGTTAATCCTAGCTACAGAATATTTGCTTTCAAACCATTCATAAAGTGGTTTGATCAGATACTTTTGCTGAATGAAATGTTTACCTACCGCTAGGGTGTGGGGATTTCACAAAAATCTACATTTTTAAAAAAATAAGATTGTTGATTATAATATTTATTTTGTAGCTCCTGCCCTGTGTTTTGTAAACAACTTTATTGACAAGTTGCACTTTCTTCTTACTCTTCTTTAATAGGCCTTATATTTTTGACTGCAATTAATTGTAAACTAATGCTTTTGTCCAGTGGGGACTTAAGTATTGAGGTTCCCGAGAAAAGGCGCTTTCTATAAATGCATTTATTATTTCCTTGATTTGCAGTTTTATACAATCATATACCAAGTCTTTCACCTGAGACCTAAGGCAAATGAAGGTTTTCTTAGGAAGTTATTGAGCTTTTTTTGTTTTTGTTTTGTTCTTATACTTGCATGTCTGCGCAGTGGGTGATATAATTGAAACACCATAAAGGGGGCGGGGGGGGGCAATCTTAACAAACAGAGTTCATGTATTGTTATTATTACGACTCCAAACTTATTTATCCAGTTACACTTTATAATATATTTTCATTTTTAAATATTCTTTTCCTCTAATGGTCAGCGATTGCTGTGTTAACCCATTAACTACGAATGACGGGAATTTCCGTCATTGTAATTCTATGGCTAACTCAATGAAATTTCTGTCTTATTGTAATTGATGGCAACTCAGTCCTATCTGTGAGTCGGAGCTTTTATCTTGCAATGGATAACAATTACTGTCTCAGTTAATGGGTTAATAGATGTAAGCATTGGTTTGTAACTTAAAGTATATCTTGAATGTTCGAGTTATCACCTTTGACTTTTTCTCTTTCAAGCATTTATATACATGATAATAAATAGTAATTTATCGCAGATTTATCAGACCTGGTGTAAAAGTGAACAGAACAGAACATTACATTCATTTTTTAAAAGGGTAGGGGTGTGACTTGAACCTGGGCTCCAATATGCTCAGGCTACTATACGCTCAGGCTACTATACTGTCGGGTTATGCCTCTGAGGTCAGTGCACATCTGCTTCTATTGGAGTGTCTAGGATCTGTGCGAAAGTTGCAGACATCCGTAGTGTCCTGATTCTCCTTCAAAGAGTCGGCAGACCCCCATAGCTAGATTGGGCATCTGCCAGGAGAACGATACTCCTGTCAAACCCACGACCTAGGGGCCCTACTCCTATTCGCACCACAGGACCATAGGATGCAAACCCTTGGTTTAAAGGTGGGGTCGGCCTGCACAAGTAGCACTTCACCTTAAGACTGGAGGGTTATTCTGCACACAGGCCCCGCTGTCTATCGTCCTACTGCTGTGGAAAACCCTTCCAAACAATCTTTTTTAAAAAGCCAAGCCATTCATTCATTCATATTGTTTATATATAAACTGTTAATGTTTGATAAATTATTAGAAACCATCAACCAAAACGGTCAACCTAGGTTTCTTCAGTTTTTAAGTGATTCTAACTGGATATGTATGTGTTGCGCATACAGACTGCACCAATGGAGCCCGAGGACTGAAAACTTATACATTTACTTATGTCTAGAGAAAATATTTGTTTTTTTTTTTGGGGGGGGGGGGTAATTTACAATGTATGTTTATGCTAATTAGTTTGTGTCCGACAGCATTCTCGTTTGTTTTGGGGGGAAATTCAGACTTTTTAGTGATCCAACAAAAGGCGGAAGAAGTAATTTATTCATTGATTACCCCCAACACAGCATGCTGCCAAAAGACGTTGCTCTCATGACTCTTTATATTGAGTTACTAACCAGAAATTATTAGTTGCTAGACTTACAAGGATTTGTATCTCATTGTATAAATTTTGACTATTTTATCACAACTGAACTCAGTCTGTCACTCTATGGCAGCGAGCAAACCGCACAAATCTGATATAAAGAATAAGCTCCCGGTGAGAATCGAAGTCACGTCCCATGCACTGTTTGCTTACTGCTGTAGAGTGACGGCCCAAGTTGAGTTGTGATAAAAACAACTAAAAAGAAATATGAAGTGGAAGGTACATAGTAGTTAAAATTAATAGAATTGGTTACAACACTTCATCTAATAATAAAAAATTAACTAGGATTGTGGCTGTTTTATAAAGTATCAGCTTCCAAGTGGAATCCAGTCGACTCACTTATTTTTTTTTTAAAGTATAATTGCTATTGTCCATGCGAGTCCAATGAGATCTGTTAAATATTGCCTTGTGTGTTTATCTTAAACAACCTTGAATTTGGGTGTGAAAGGCCAGTTACTGGACAAATACCCTTCAACTTGTTTTTCTCGCTTCTTATTCTATCTATGATTTAATTTATTGATCAGTTTGGGGACAGATGATCAAAAAAACAAAAGTCCTCTTGAGGTAAAAAAAAAAAAAGGAAAAAAACACATTTTGAATTTAAATAAAGATTTTTTTTTAATTTTTTTTTTTTTTTTTTTTTTTTTAAATTGTTGACTACCACATGTGCTGGTCACCATACTTGGAAAGGGATAAGAATCTGTTCCGAGACCTGCAACCACGTTAGTACCTGATTTACAGAATAATAGTTATGGGGACAGTTAGGTTTAACAACATTTGAATATAGAAGAGTTCAGGTTGGCTTAAAAGAAATATTTAAAAATATGCATGGTTTTAAATCTGTTGACCCTAATGTGTTCTTTACTAGAAAAAGGTACGGTGGTCTAAGGCGTGGCCCAAGGCCATGACTATACAGTTGAAATAAATAGATGTAGGTTAAATATCGGGAAATTCTTCTTTAATAATTTAGAGTTATAGATCTGTGAAATAGTTTAGCAGTGTGTGGTTCTCTTACCAGATGGGGAGATTTTTAAGAAGAATTATGATTGTTATTATAACACAACAACAATTTCAAAATCATTAATCATTTGTTAACTAGATTTGTATACAATGTGTGTCTGTATATACATTTTGTATAGATTTTTCAAACTAATAAATGTATTAGACACCATCGCCAAAACTGTCAATATAGGTTTCAGTTTGTCCAGCTGGCTGTGTTACTTCTCTTGCCTTTTGTTGGGTAGTGATCACAAAAGTCTGAATTTTAAAAAAGAAACGAGCGTGAATGCTGTCAGACAAAAAATAAAGGACGAATTTAGCATAAGCTTACATTGTAAATTGACCCTGCTGAAAACCTGGGTACTTGGGTAAAAAAAACCAAAAAAAAAACGTTTCTTGTTTTTTTTTTTTTTTTTTTTTTTTTTTTTTTTTTTTTTTTCTAGATATAATAAGGAATAAATGTTTAAATTTTCATCCCCCCCCCCTAACTCCATTGGTGTGGCCTGTACACACAACACATAAAGGCCAGCCGGGCTCACTCAGTGTTGCCAACTCAAAAAATATTTTTGCACCAGCCTGACTGCCAAAAACTGCTAAACTTTTTTAAATAGCCAGAAATGGCCAAAAACTGCTAAAGATGTTCAAAAACGGCCAGAAAATGGCCAGAATGTTTTAGGCTGAAACATGCTAATTTAGCGCCTTTTTGCACTGCCAAAACAAGAAACGTGCTAAATCTAGCGTAAAACGCGCTAAATTGGCAACACTGGGTTCACTTGAAAACTGAAACTTATGTTGATAGTTTGGTTGATGCTTTCTAATAATAGAAAAATAGAAAAACCTCATATCCCCCCCCCCCCCCTTTGGAAGTAATTACCCCCACTTTGGGAATTGTTGCAAATGAACCGATATGACCTGTTGAGGAATCTTACACCATACCAATACATTCGAGACACACCAAACATAATATCACAAGATTCATTTGTGGCTCTCAGTTTCTCTCCTAAAGCAAATCAACTATCAGTTGTTGAAATTGAATTGCCTTTTACAACTGCCTGTGTATAATTCTTTTCTGGTAGTTTTAAAGCTTTGCTTCTATAACAATTTCAGTGTCATTCACCCCTCGAGTCTTTATGACCAAATTCCATCCACCCGTGGCCTTGTTTTAATCGTTTTTGTCATCTTCTCCCCCTTGTGTGTCATTTTATACATAATTCATTTTGTATTGTCATCTTTTCCCTAAAAGGCCTTGTGTATTACAGTAAATTTTGGATATCTGCTGCTACTTTGAAATTCGAAAACCATGGAGGGAGAGAAAGAAACCTATCAAATATCCAGCTCCTAATAAAAGGCAAGAAGTGCTTACTAACCACTTTAATAGCAGTGCCTTTTTAAGTATAAATAAAATATAAACCGTCATCCGATCAATGTCTTTTGGCAACATGCCGTGTTGGGGGTGATCAATGAATAAGTTACTTTACAAGCATGAATGTTGCTGGACACAAACTAAGGAGTCGATTTAGCATAAACTTATATTGTAAATTGACCCCCCCCCCCTTAAAAAAGCTGTTATGGGGGGATTTTCGAAATGCAAATCATTTTTTTAAAAAAAGGGGTGATCAATGGATAAGTTACTTCTCTCACCTTTTGTTGGTTATCACTAAAAATGTCTGAATTTTCAAAAAAACAAACGTGAATGCTGCTGGACACAAAGTGAGTGATCAATTTGGCATAAACTTACATTGCAAATTGAATCCCACACTATAAACAGAATTGGTGGAGAATTAAAAAAAAGTTTTTTTTCTAGACATAATAAGGAGTAAATGTTTAAATTTTCAGCCCTTTAGCTCCATTGGTGCAGCATGTACGCGTGATACATACATAACCAGCCAGCCAGACCAACTTGAAAACTGAAGAAACCTATGTTGACAGTTTTGGTTGATGGTTTCTAATATCTGAGTAAATGAAGTCATTCTCTCTTCATGCTTCATTCAACCTTTTAGTGTCATTCACTCTTGGCTGAATGATTCACCAGTTTAAGAAATACTGGTTTGAAGTAGAGTATATTTTCCACAACTCTGTCTTTCTTTCTATATAATCTTTTGTTATGGTAAATATAAAATCTTCACTTATAGAATATGAATTTTCATTATATGCATGACTGTTACAATATGTATGGTAAATAACATGTTGGGTTCATCTTCATGAAATCTGACAGCTGTTGTCCATTTGGTATTTAAATTTGTTGAAAGGCAGACTTCATAAGCTTCTCTTAACATTTAAGGTATTATTTATTAGTAACCATCAATTTTTGATTAAAAATGTCTGGGCAACAAAACTAATACCGGTAATAAGTAGCATTTAGTGGTAAAACTTTGGAACTGTGGTATATTTTAGCATCGGTAAACTTTAGTAGTAATGACATTTGGTTTGTTCCATATGTGTGTGTGGCCTAATGTTCACCTGTACAGCAACTTTATGCATTGTGTATATTGGTTGATTTCCTAGTTTTCCAAATTTAAAAAAGAATTTTTAAAACCTTTGAAAAGTCGTTTTTTCTGCTGCATATTAGGAAATGCAGAGTGGCTTAACGGTTACCAGCACGAAAAACAGAATTAGTGAACAGTTTCAAGTTTCGGCCAAGGCCACTCCACTCCTGTTCACTTCGCACTAATGCCCTTGAAAAAGCATGAATCCATTTCTCCATTTTTATCAGAGTAAATAGCCGGGTGGTTGGATCCCTTTAGTCCTGTAAGGAGTCCATTTAAGAAAATGTTACTTTAACCCTTTAGGGCACCCCTAAAAAATATTTTAGATATCCAAACATCCTTTTTGTATGTTAAACTAGACCTAATTACAAGATATTTTCAATTGCAAGTTTTCTTTTATTTATGCGGGCAAAACCCCCACTGAAGTGCCTTGCCCACAAAGAGACCAAAAATGAAAAATATAAAATAAATTAAAGTAGAAAGTTAAATAAAACATAAAATTAAAGAATAACATTCAATATAATGTATAGATACCAGAAAATTGATATTGACAAAAAAATAACACCTCCGGTTGATTCTAAAATGTTATTGTGCAGGCCAAAACCAGGCTAATTTAATAGTGTGGTATGCCTCAAAAGAGTTTGTCTTTGTTCAAGCACAAATGTACTTTGCAAAGCTGGCAGACCACATTGGTGCGGATTATGTTGTCTTTGTGGCTACAATATTTGCATGTGGCTGTGGGTCCTCAGGTGATCATATATAGTCACTTGCCCCATAAAGGGTTAACAGAAAAACCCTACAGTTTGGGCACAGAGCTAGCCACTCCACCTGTAAAAACCTCTTGCTACTGAATCCGCAAAAGCGGACCTATGCTCCACACAGTCTACAGGAATGTAGTTGTATTGCTCGGTCTCCAGATATTCATGTCATGTTGAGGAATTAGATTGTTATCAGGCACAATTGGAGTTTCCAACTCTGGGGGCAGCACCTCCCCTTTGCACTAAAGAGTAGTATTGTATGTCGACCTGACTCCTTTGAGGCACAGGCCGCAAGGAACTGGGCAATTTTTACCTCTACCTCATACAAACATATCCCCACATAAAACCGACTGTGTGTCACATCTGCCCTCGTCAGGAGATGAATAAATAATAGGTATCTATGACTGACCATTCTATGACACAGTTCTTGTATGATCACCGAAATTAAACAACGTCGAGCCTGGTCAGTACCTAGATGGGTGACCAACTGGTTATACCAGGTGCTGTAAGTGGTGATCTCACTAATCCTCCCAGGAGGTCTATCTCTATACGCAATAACCCAAGCCAAAAGCCCCCATCCCAAGCCCTCTCCGACTGGCCTGGCTGTTGGTGATAAGAAATCACCTGAGCTTTAATATTTGTCTTGATCTCTTTGAATGTCCCTTTCCACGAAAAGTCAGTTGAAAATCATATTTACGATTTACTTTCATTTTTGAAGCATTCGAATGATTATATTTTTTAATTTGATATTATAGAATATTCTTTTCTCTTTTGGATTTCTAACAGTCAAGGTGAAAGTTAATGGTTATAGAAATTCATTTCTAATTTTTTTCTGTATTTATTTACAATACAATTGTATTCAAATGGTTCTTCGGACGATTGACCTCCTTGTTATTTGTGTTGTAAACAATTTCTGTTGCATACAATTGTATGTTCTGCTTTTAAAAAAAAAACCTACTTAAACAAAGGTGAATATCTAAGTAAGACTGCAGAAATTGGACATGTCTTATATTTTCAATGTTTATCAAAGAATATTCTGGGAAACAACTTTACTCTATTCAAGTAATATTTTATAATACTTATTTCAGAAAGTGAGTGATCAAATATGTATCTTGAAGTTTTTGCATAATGAGAAAAAGTTTGTCTAACCTTATCAGTAAAGTGAACTGATAAATTAACTCTTTCCTCCCTGACAGCCATGTTTGACTACTTTTCTGACTGCCTGCTCTAACAATGTGTCTGTGTGCCCTTAAACTAATTTAACAGCCTGTGTCTGAACAAAAAAATACAAAGAGCAGTAGATAAATTACTATATCTCTTAATATTGAATGTATGCTTACTAAATTTTCAGTGATTATTCCCAATGTATCACTTCCAAGTTCAGTGAAATAAAACCAGCAAAAAGTTCATTTAAAGGGGTATTTTTCATTGGCATTGTCATGATTTAAATTTAAATGCGTTTTTTTAGTAATTTTTTTCTTTTGCCCGGGAAATAATGCAAATTCGAGATCACGCTTCAACATGTGATCAGGGCATGAGATTTATGATCACGCCTAGACGCATTATCAGGGAAGAAAGAGTTAAGTATAGGTAGTAAAACCTTTTACAAATAGAAACTCAAATGGTAAATCTCAATATCCTGGTTGTGGAGTGCTGAGATTTAAGAATTTTCACTTTTTAAAAATAAAATTAAACAATGATACAATGAATAAAAAGCATTGGGTACAACCCATTTGGCTAAATATAGCATTGATAGTAGAATTTACTTTGCTATATTCCTGCTCATTTCCTGTTATGTCAACTTCAAGAGACCTGTGCCAGATCATGCGTAAACATTCTTTGCTTTGAATTTCCTTAAAAGTCTCTTTTCCGCAAACGTACATGATTCATTATTTTATGACTAGCAGAGAACCCATCAAAAATGACGGTAACATTTTTGCTGTGTCATGGTAACAAACCAACAAATATACAGAATTTGGATCTTCAGTAAATTCAAACCAAAAGTTACTGGGCAAATGCAGGAACCATGTCAATTTTAGTGTTTGTGCGTCTTTGTTCTTTTAGGTTTTGTGTTTTATGTGTCTTATTTGCAGCAATAAGAGGATAAAATATATTACTGATTTTTTCGCTACAAAAGGTGGGGGTCGCATTATATTCGAGGTCACATTATACTCGAGTAAATACGATATTAAATTAATAACAATTTTTTAATTGTAGCTCATTGTATGCTTTTTTTTTTTCCTCAATCTATCTGTCATTTGCTTGTCAAAGTGATCTACAATTTCCAGGGATATATTTTTGTTTTGTATTTTTTAAAAAATTATGCCGTCCGTCTAACGACTTTCGCTGCTTTGATATCCGCTTCCCCCTGCCCAATCTGACTGGCTCACAATACTTGAATCTTTAAATCCTAAATCTATTCAGTTCTGTAGGGGTAGCTCCTGTGTATGTCTTCAGTCTACTAAGTTCTACATTAGGCGTTCGAATTGCGATTGAGGTAATGCTTCTTCATTTTATATATCAGTTTGGAATAGCGTGACAGACGGACAGACATCCGCACAAAAGATTCACAATAGTATTTATATAGTTAGATTAGGATAGTACCTGTCAAAAATGACAGGATTATTTACATATGGATCTGCACTTCTGCCTAGGATCAGAGTATCTGTGCCTTCTGCTTAGGATTAAAGTGTCACTCCCCGGCCCTCTGCCTAGGATCAGAGTGTAGTATCTATGCACTCATTGAAAAGTGTTACACACACTCACACAGATGCATACACATTGCATACTCCATCTTATTGTTTCATCTAAAAAAATAAACATGTCTCCCTTTCTATTTATTTTTTTTGTTTATTGGAAGAATTTCTCTAAAAATGTCCATAGCAAATATATTGCCAGAAGCAAGATCTTGAACGTGGCTGCAATTTCTAGCTCCTATTGTTCTGGAACTTTACCCCATGTTCTTAGAATTATTGTTTGATATAATGGGAACAAGTATTTAAAACAAATTAACATTTGAAGCATTCTTTAAATCTTTACCGCCTTCCCCCCCCACACACACACTCTCCTCCTCCACCACCCTTAGCTTAAAGTTTCTTTTTGTTTTTTTCCCTCAAAAGATTTTAAAACTTATTTTACTTACCAGTTGCTGTAGCCTTCCAATTTACGTAATTTATATTTAAAACTTGACACAAATGTAGTCATGGTGATCCCAATTGTAAAGTTTCACACCCTCGCACACTCGATATTAAAAAAAGCGCACAAAAAAAACAATTGAACAATTTATTCAAATACAATAACAATATAATTTATGTATTAACTTCTGTTTTTCTTATTTCTTTTTTTTCTTTTTTTTTATTTGTGCGCCGTTTTTAACATCGAGTGTGCGAGTGTGTGAAACTTTACAACCGGGACCACTTTCCATACATTGTGCCATAACTTAATCTCTTCTTGAAACTTGTGTTCTTTTTAACAATAACATTAACGAAATTATAGTATCAGATCTAAATAAGAAAATGTCATTTATATTGTAAGCTACTAAACGTTTGACTATTAATTTCACTGTACAATATCACTAAATTGACTAAAAAATTTTAAAATTCCGTTCATGCAGTCTTAAAAATATTTTTATTAGAAAAAAATCGTATTAATTGCAAAAAGATATCTTTAAGATAAAAAAAAAAGATGGTAATAAAATATTTAAAATTTCGTTGTTTTCTGTCGTTTTAAACTATTTTTTTAAAACAGATAATTTTTAAAATTAAGCTTTAGAAAAATGATCTTGAAATTGAATTTAAAATCGTACAATCGATATTAGTTTTGCGTAATTTTACTTTCAAAATAAGCATGTACATAGATAATAAATGTGGAATCCATTATGGCACCCACTTAAAATAACTGTCTTCCTCTATTTTTTATTCTCAGCTTATCGAAATGCAACTCTGCGTGCACTTGCTAACACACACGCACATGCAGATACACTCACACATGTCTTGTTTACGTTTCACCTAATTTTATTTAATCTTCCTATTTGCATTTTAGCCGTTCGAATTATTCACTAACCTTTTAGTCCAACATTAAATTTTGTTTTTGTTTTTGTTACAACGAAAAACGCGTCGATTTACATCTGACCCCCTTTTTGTTATAGTTCTTACTCCCCGATGTCCTTTGCTAGTGCTTTTTTTTACTCTAAAGAATTAAACGTGGATGTAAATATTTGAAGACATTCCCACATAAAAACTGCCTTTTAATAATATCACCGGCCTCATCTGGGGGAAGTGGTGAACTGTAAACTTATGTCAGTGTCATGGCTTCATTTAATAATCGCAAACCACCCAATCCGCCTTGTAGTCTTACGAACAACAGCCACAATAATAACAACACAAAACTACTTATTTACTGCTATCTACTTATTATCATTGGCCTATTGAAATTTTGTTGCCCGTTACAAAAAAAAACAAATTCTCTTTTGTGCTTATTTTGTGTAGAATTGAATAAAGACGTTAAAGTTTAATCGTAATTATCACGTTTTCCCTTGAATCACCGTAAATTTGTATGATTCATTTCAAAAGGAGAAAATCTATTGGCTACCATATTAATTTGTTTACATTTGAAGTCTTTGCGAAATTTTAAGTACTTATATCTTTTCGTATTCGCTAGAAATGATAAGATTCGAGCATCTGAAAGATCTGTGTTCATTGAAAACTTTAATAACCCTTTTTTAAAATTTTTTTTTTACGAGCAAATAAAGGGGGGGAAAACAATCGTTGTCGGTTTTATTTTTGTAGGCCTCCATTAATTGGTGATGTTCATTCATGCATAAGAGGTAAATTTCCTGACAGGTTATCTCCCTTGGTCCATCTCGACTCTTCTACGAGTCAGCAGCAGCCACAGCTCGTGTCGAACCAACAGCGATCTGTTGTTGGTCGTCGCATGTCATGCTTAGTCAAATTGTATTTGCTTGTACTCGACTATTTACCACTACACCTCCCCCTCTCTTTCTCTCTCTCTCACTCAGCGGGTGCCCCTAATCTTCAACTCACACTTGCTCTCCCGGTTCTTGACCCTGCTAGTTTTCACCGTTATATAATTAGTAATTCATCCGTTGGTTTTTTTAAATACTTTGTGGATGGTAACTTTTTATTCAATCGGAATTTTCCTTTTTAGTGGTGTGAATTACATGAGATGTTTTTTGACAATTTCTCTTTGTAACCATTATTAGTAAATATTTTTCTTTTTTTTTATCTTTTCATATTAAGAACTCTGGAGCTGTCTTAAGTATATAGAGAAACAGTAATTTTTGATAAGTCTATGATGATTAAAAATAATTTTATAATTATGTAATTATAAACAAACATTATAGCAAAACCTTGTTAGTCAGTCCCTCTCTGATTGGGTTTTGTTATAACATTTTGTAATAAAGACTTTATAATGAATTTTAAAATATGGATTTTATTATAAAATTTAATAATGAATTTTAAAATATAGATTTTGTTATAAATTTTATAATTTTAAATTAAAAATCATGCTGGGTTTTGAAGAACTATTAATGTATTTATTTTTTTTTTTTTAAATTTTAACTTGAAAATAAGACTTTTTGATATTGCTTTCATAATTTTTCTATTAAAATAAAAGCACAGATCTATTACCTTTGTCACTGTTACTCTCTGATAATACGTGAATATACTTGAACTAGCCTTCTTTTTGACAGCAGTTAATTGCGTCATTAAGCCAGCTTCTCTGTAGTTGGGCTGGGTTTAAACTAATAAGAAAAATAGTAGTTAAATTTGGTATGTCCGATATCAAAAAGATTATTTAAAAAAATATTGATGTTCTCGGATGTGACCGTCTTTTCACTTCCACACGTTTGCCACTCTTGCCGAGAGGAAATCTTTTCTAACACCAGTGGAGGTCTGAATTTGTAGTTTATGGCTGTGTCCTCTGATTTTACTGCCCATAGATGAAGTCAGCATTTTCTTATCAGGGCATTTTGAGCAATGAACCGTCTGTATCCACTCTATGTATATTGTTCCAGATTCTATAGACCTCTTGTAGGTCAGCACGTTTTCTTCTGTATTCAAGGGTCTCTAGATTAAGTTGTTTTAATCTATGTATGTTGTTCCTGAATTCTATAGACATTCCAGTTTTCAATTCCAAGAAAACTTAGATAAAGTAATAATCCACTTATATAAATATGGATACACATTGTTTTATATATCAGGGTTCCCAAACCCATGGTCATGACTCAAATGAGGGTTGCAAGGATGCTCCTCAGGGTCACTGGATGGTTTTTAAAAAATAAAAAGAATATGTAAAAATAGTTCATATATTTACATCACAATTTCGGAATATAAAGTGTCATTGAGATTCTGGAATAGGAAAATAGTTTTGAATAAATAAAGCGCCTACAGATGTATGTAAACTGACATAATCCAGTCCGTTCACGTGGTACTAATATTTGATTATTAAATTAAAGTACAAAATTTATTGGTTAAAACTAAAAAAAAAAAAAAGAAACACTGAAATTATGTTTCAGCCTTAAAGGTTGCCAGGCCCCCAAAAATATAATGTTCAGGGTTGCAGACCAAAAAGTTGTTTTGTTTTGTTTTTTAAACAATGCATTGATGAGGGGTGGATCATAGCTGGTTGGCAGCGTGTAGGGTCGCAGATGTTTTGGGACTGGATTTCATATTGGAGAATTTCTCGTTCACCATTAGTGTTTTTTTTTTTTTTTTTAAATTTAAAACATACGGAAAAAACAAGTTTCTACAGACTATGTTTCTAGATTTGTAATTATGTAGACATCTTTAAAAAAGACGAGGCACTGATGTGACCGTTTCTCAAACAATTCACGGAGACTGAATCATTGCTTGTAGCAATTGTTGATTCTTCGGGGCCGAGTTGCTAGCCCGATGCCAAGCTAAAGAGCTCCCTGCTATTTACCCATAGCTGGGAGAAGTGAATTCATGCCTTTTTCAAGGGCATTATTGCAAAGTGAACATAAACTATCCCAGCCTGAGTTTGAACACTGTTCACAAATTCGATTCTTGGTGTGCCGTAAATGTTAGACTCCAGGTATCTTCACTGAGTGGAAATTGCATTGTATATATTTAGTCTTGGGTATTATAAAAGTCAACTGCTTGCAAGCGTTGATGTGTTGTTTTTGGGTTGTCTAACCCTTTTTTTTCTCTCCTGAGTAAAATCCCAAGCAGATTTATACATTAAAGAAACCATCCAAATTAATAAGCAAAAGATCCCATTCTAAAAATACTTTGAAATCTTGAATTCAGATTAACCCATTGACTGCGAATGACAGGAATTTCTCTCATTGCAGTTCTATGGCTAACTTGATAAAATTTCTGTTTTATTGTGATTGATGGAAACTCTGTTCTATCTGAGTCGGGGCTTTTATCTATGACACTTCACCATCTTTTTTACCCTGTCACTACATTCCAAAAAGGCAATGCCATTTTCACTATTAATAAATACTTTACATTTATTTGATAGGTAAATATTTATTGTTTACTTTTTGTTGAATGTTAATGACTCTTCTCAAAGTTATAGATAATACTGTACTGAGGGGCTATTTGGCACCATTCTTTATTAATTAGGGTAATTTTTTGTTTTTGATTTCCTTATCTTCACAACCACCATTAAAAGATTTTTAAAAAAGAAAATATGAAAAAAAATCATTTTTTACTTTTGATTTCGTTGAAAAAAATTTCTTTTTAACAAATTTTAATTAATTAAAAAATGGTGCCAAATAGTTAAAAACATGTCTGAGGTTTTGTGAATATTTTAAGACTATCCAGAATGAATCAAATTAATAAGAGGTTTTAACACAAATGAAGGTACAAATATTTTTTATAGTAATTATTTTCTTTCATTTATTTATTGGGTGGTGGTGATTTGCCAGTTCTACATGAAAATCCCTCCCTCTCAATTGTATGATGTGCTATAATGATAAAATTACAATGCCTACAATATTTAGAGCCAGTCTGTTTGATGATGTTTATTGCTATTGGCAGTGAATTAACAAGTGAAATAATTAACCTCACAACAGCTGCCAATAGAAACATATTGTTTCCCCCCTCCCGCGCACACTACTTGATGAATTACTTTATGATAACGATTGAAATAAATGTTAAAATGTATGCTGAATCGACGAAATTGCCTAATTAGCGAATAAAACTATGTATTTAATTATATTTTGCAAAAAAAAAAATAGCTGTTTTTATCCTTGTTTTGATTTAAATAAAACTTTGAGAAAATAAATACGTAGTTTTAATTTGATCAAAACAAGGAGAAAAACAATTATTTTTAAATCTTTTTTTTTTTACAATCAAAAGTTTATGTAATCAAACCTTTTTTAACAGGATGTTTAAACAAATTTAAGATGAAGGTAAAAAGTAGTCCAAATTAATAAAATATTGGGTTTCAATACTTCATCTAATAATAAGAATAAATAACACATGCCTACAAAATTTTATGACTTTTCATTCTGATACCGGTTTTTAAACTCTTTTTTTGGCGGTGATTTTCTATAGCATATATTTTCTATATGCTATAGAAAATCACCACCAAAAAAGAGTTTAAAAACAGGTATCAGAATGAAAACAGTCAGGCCTGTGTAATTAAAAAAAAAATAATGAAAAAATATATTGACTGACATGTCATTTTTTCCCCTTGATTTGTTCCATTCAATATTGACAGACAAATATTAGCAGGAACAACATTCCCCTTACATCATTTCAATTTTCACTTGAAAAGAAAATTCTCCTTTCTTTAATGCCATTTCACTGACAATATTTAGTGATATTGTCATTTAGGATCTCTCATCAAATGCCAACTTTGCTATGATTAATCATTTCCATCATCATTGCTGCTATTCTTCTCAGCATTTGTAATCAGTTAATCTCACTATAAGATCTCTTGAAAAGAAATAATTTCATTCATTTAAATTTATTAATGACCTTTATGTTTGTGCTCCTTCTAATTATTACAAATTTGCTAGTTATGAATTTCAATTTGCAATTTTAAGCTTCCTCTGTGTTTTATTACTCTGTGACATCTTTGGACTATAATTTGCCGTTCTTCCTGACACCGTTCAAATAGGAAATCTGATTGTATTCAGCACTTTATTAAATGATTCTAACTGGAATTTACGTAAACTAGCTGAAAACCGGCCCTATAGGCATGATTTTTAGCTAGTTCCAGCGGAAGGCCTATATCTGGCTTTTGGTCCCATCGAGATATCATGTATTTGATTTATGCATTTATTAACTCTTGAAGTCCTAAAGAGCATGAGGCCGCACGTAAACAAACATGGGCGAACATCCTTTCTTGCAATACTGCCAATTTTCACAACAATCTGCCCACAAGACACTATAAACATTTGAATAAACAAACCATTTTTAGCCGTTTTCTGCTCAATCATTACAGGATTGGGCTTTGGACGAAGAAAATTTTCAACACGATGTTAAGTGTTAAATTATACCTGATTTGAAAATCCTCACCATTTATGAAGTCTTGGGTCAAATTCAATTTAAATATCTGGTGAGGATTTCACAAAAGATTTCAAGTATCCACTTTTTTTTTTTTTTTTTTT
>VCCN01002125.1:3241813-3295631 GCA_006491835.1 Architeuthis dux | reverse complement strand
AAAACCAGGGAGTGGAGCCCCCTTAAGGTGGTTTGACATCCTTCTGGCTGCTCCTAGACATATAGCTCTTTGCTTTCCTCTGGACTACATCAGCGAGGCCAAGGGGGGTATTCTGACAACTGGGCATCCCATGATCTCCATACATTTTGCCTGGGCATGCACTCTGTAGAGACAGAACAAAGGTTATTCATATATGAACAATGGATAATAAAAAATTTGTATTTTAATCCATTTTTCATGCAAGCTTAGTCTGATGGTGGATTTTAAGCTCTTTGTTTATTTTGGTACTGATGCTACTTAATTTGTTGGCCAAGACCAATTTGGTCTTGTGTCATAAAAAGACATCTGACAATCCTGCATCCTACAGGCCGAACATTACTTTTTCATATGCCTATCCTGTCTTTATTCTTTTTTTTTTTTTTTTTTTTTTTTCATTTCAAAATTTGCAAGTTGGTAGGAGTGCATCATTAAGGCCAGTGTATCCTCAGCACCAGGAAATAGGGTTTATTAAATTTTAGACCCAACCTGTACTCTATAAAGCTTATCTCGCTTCTCATAAAATCATAGTAAAAGTTCCCAGATTGCTAAAGTTTTATTTCATTCAATCTTTGATATAAATCTCTTAAATAGTTTCATTAGTCAGTTTAATTTTGTTTCCACTAAGTTATTTGGATGGGAAAGAAGGAATAATACAATTGCCTTTTTTCTTTCCTATCATTTTTATCATCAGTTGTGTTATTGTTTCCTTGTGTATGAATGTTTGATGTCCAACATTTATTTTAATATTTCTGGTTGCACTTCATATTATATAAAACCAAGGATTTTTCAGTAGTGCTAGCCATAAGTGTTTTTGGTAGTAGATCCTGAAGCATTCTCCATTTAAAAGGATTTTTATCTTTTTGAAGTTAGTCAGATGACAGAAGATCATTGGAGGACTAGCAATCCATATGAGAGTAAATATGTAATACACAAAAGTAAGGGTCCGTTTTTTTTGTTTTTTTGTTTGTTTTGTTTTGTTTAACCGCACATCGACCCCTGGTGGGTCATTTAGTGCCAAATTCAGTAGGGGGAGGGGGGTTCCATGTCCCTGTGACTAGAGACTTGAGGGGGGAGAATCCCAAATCCCTCACACTGAGACAAATGCCACAAGGACCGGGCGAATCTTGAGCATGCTAATGGTGATCGCCTCCCGACCAGCTGGCAAAGATATCCTGTGCAACTTCTCCCAGGACAATACCCGAGCATGCCACAAGGATCCCCGAAGGACCGTGGTTCTCTGAACTTCGAGGCCATGGCAGTTCCAAAGAACAGATACTACACTTTGATCTTAGCCAAAAGGCTGCGGTTTGGCATTATACTTACTCTCTAAATCGAACCATTTGCTGAAAATTTGTGGAATTTTCAAAAACTAATATGCTAAAAACATGCTCTGGAATCTCATTAGTAACCACAGAAAATTTGGTGGCCATAGCTTTAGCTGTTTTTGAGTTATGCGATGACACAGACATCCATTTGGTGAATTATAGTAAGATATTGATTGATCTTACCAAACAAATTTTTTTTAATTCAAAATTTGTTTACTCTGAATTCTGTGTGAATGAAGAGATGGTGTCGTTTCTATTTTCCTTGATCTAAAGAAAAGGGCTATTCGCCCAGAGTGACTACGTTGTCTGCACATTTTGAGAAATTAATTTGAAATTTTATTTAGTTGGACAAATTGCTCACGGCACTGTCTTACCTGATGATTAGTCGACACACCATTCAAATCATTGAGAACTGAAATAATTTCTCTGATTATCAGTTGAATCCAATCACTTTTTTAATTACTCTTTGGTGCTAATACTTCGCTTGTACTATTATTTTTTTAATCTTTATACAATGTTCTTGCTTTCAATTAGTAAAATCTGTTCACAAACCTCTAAACAATTATTACGCAGGCAGTAGTAATTTTAGATAATTGAAATCTGAGTAAATAGCCAGGCAGACTGGTCTCTTCAGCCTTGGTTGGCAGTCTTGGAGGTGAACAACTCTGAATTCAAACAGGGGAAGTTCAGCATCTTGAGAGGCTGGCAATGGAATGAGTAAATGTTAAAATTTTCAACCCTCTACGCACGATATATATATACATACATAGCCAGCCGTACCGACTTGAAAACTGAAGAAACCTATGTTGACAGTTTTGGTTGACGCTTTCTAATAAGAAAACGGATGGAAGAAATAACGCAACCGCGGTCGGCACCTCCCCATGACACCTCGAGTACAATCTGAAGATTTAAAAAGAAGAAAGAATCCCTGAAATCCATTCAGTCTAAAATATATTAATGACTGACTACCTTGAGTTCATAAGAAAGGAAGTGAAGGCCACCTAGGAGGAAAAAAAAGTTTCTTCTGCGAGTTCGCCGTGTTTGTTTACAACCTTTTTATTGACTGGATCTGCTGTGGTAGCAATGCTGACAATCAGTAGTGACTGTGAAACGCACAAAGTCAACCCAACTAATATCACACCACGGTGAAGCTTTACAATTGTTGTTATTGATTAATCGTTTTGTTGGCAACCAGGATATCTCATAAAGAAGACCAGCCCAATATCAATATGCACACTTTGCTTGTTTCTTCTGGACACACTAATTGACACTTGAACCACATTTTATCTTCTCCTCGTGGATTTACAACAAAATATTCCACATCCTCCCTCAATATCTTCAGTCGACCACTGATTTGACATGTGAGAAGGTCTTTTAGATTTAGTCAGATCTCTTGCAAGAGGCTTTTCTTTCTTAGGGAAGACCAATGCCTTTCGGGATCTGGATGGCAAGTTGATGAAAATCGCAATGTACCGTAATACCCCGTTTAATGCTGATTTGCTATAAGCGCTCTTTTTCAAATATTTTTTGTAATAAATTTAGAAATGACAAATTTCTGAAATAAATAATGATATAAGAATGCATCATGGACAGTCTCAAAATAACTGTTTATTATTCTGTACACTTTGGTTAATGTGCCATGTGTATGAGAATAAACACATACACAACTAGCATTTCAAAGGAAGTTATGAATCACCCCAACACAGCATATATGGGTGGCTGTGATTCATAATTTCCCTCGGAATGCTAGTTCGTAATAAATTTGGTAATGTTAAATTTCTAAAATAAATAATGATAAAAGACAGTATCATGGACAGTCTCCAAAATAACTCTATACTTTACACTTTGTGCCATGTATATGAGAATAAACACATAGACAATAATTTATTGTGTATCGATATACATCGACACCTAGTGATATTGCACCAGCTCCGAAAGGTAGGTACCATATGAGATACCCAGCACTAATCCATTCCCTCTTGTTGAGGCTCAACAACGACCTCATATATTTTAAAATAATGAGAATGGCCCTGTCTGGGAGCAAAGCAGCAAGGCAAAGAGGTGTTCTGGACATGCTATTTATACAATGTTATAGTGACCCCGTATAGCTCAGTTCCGTTTAGTACTGCATTTTTTAGGAACGTATCTAGAGTGCTAACCAAGGTATTACTGTATATTTGTTGTTTGAAGACAAATGAAAGCAAAAAGATTAAACTGACCCCTAAAGCTAATGCTGACTCGAGTTGAAGACAAAACGCATCAAGGAATATATGCAATCAAAACCCAAAAGGAAAGCAATATCCTCGAAGCGAAATAAACACAAAACACTTTTAGATATAGCAACTGAAGTAAAGGACTACTTTATACGCTAGTATATAAGACGGTCACTTTAGTGAAGAACTATGCAAATATTAGAGTGCCAACCAAGGTATTACTGTATGAAGGTTGGTGTTCTTTATGGACTGAGAAAGCCGAATTATCCAGCTGTTTCTAATATTGTCTGTGATAAGAAAACTGATCAACTCCACTATATGGAACTGCCACCAAAAGTCTGCTAATATTGTTGGTCTCTAGGAATTCACTTAAATGTGATTTTTCTACTAAATCCAGATCACTGCTTTATTACGGGGTAGGCCCTTCTCAAGTTACCTTGGTGATAAAAATAAAAATGGGAGAATTCTGGCTTCAATTCCTGACTGCGTGACATTCAGAGACTGCAGGTGTGATCAACATTTGCTTTAATGTTTATTCCTGTCGACTCCTTGTGGTGCATAAGGCCACGATCACTCTGTTGTGGTTTCAGTTGCAAGTAGGTTTTATGGGGTGGAGTTGCTAACCACACGCCTAACCTTTCTCTATTATCCGGGCTTGGGACCAGCTATGGTGACTGCCTAGATGTAGATTTTTTTTTTGTTTTTTTTTGTTTTGTTTTGTTTTTTCTTTTTTTTTTTTGTCCTTCTCTTAGACTGCCTTACAGGGCTAAAGTGCTCCAGCTGCCCTGCTATTTACCCATAGGTGAAGGGAGAATGGAGTCATGCCTTTCTCAAGGTGCAAAGTGAACATAAACAGTTGATTCTGTGCCAGTAACCATCACGCGACTCTGCACCTCCCATGTTTTCCTGTCGGGTAACCTTCTCTTAGATGGACTGCCTTACAGGGCTAAAGGGCTCCAACTGCCCTGCTATTTACCCATAGCTAGGGGTAGAAGTTGATTCATGCCTTTTGTTGTTTTTTCTGTCAGAGCAACCTTCTCTTAGATGCAATGACTTACAGGGCTGAAGGACTCCAGCTGCTCTGCTAGAGGAGAAGTGGATTCATGCCTTTCCCAAAGCATTAGTGCAAAGTGAACGTCAACAGCCTCGGCAAAAACTTGAACCGCTGATTAAGTTTTCCCTGCTGGTAACTGTTACGTCACTCTGTACCTCCTCGCCGTAAATGTGGATTATCACCATAATTCACTACAACACTCATTACTAATTTGTGCTGCAACAACCACTTCAGTGATAAATTCTTTTGGTAATTTGTGTTGAAACCCTCCTTCCAAATTAGTCACATTTTAGCAATATTTCTCCTAATTTCTTAATAACCTAATTTAAAGTTTTCCTCTGTCCACCTCTCTAGCTTTTTAATTCATTCATTTACAAGTTCCTGGGTATTTCTATCTTTTGTTACTGGTATAATAATGTATTATGGGATTATTTCTAACATACATTTGACACACATTGGGAATAAGAAAGTCTTGAAACTATTTATATACAGTATCAGATCATTTATCCGACAAGCTTGGGACTGGAGATGACCCAGGTTTCTGGACTAAGGTTTAATATATATATATATATATATACTTAAAATATGAAATCAAATGATGGATAATTTTTATATCCGGCAGAATATGATAATTATAATGACATTTATTAGTGAGAGCCTATATTTGTTCACATCGGCACCGGGCAAATATAGGCTCTCACTAATAAATGTCATTATAATTATCATACTTAAAATATATATAAACAATGAAAAGTAAAGAACAAAATTGAATTTAAATTTAAAAGATCAATTCAAATATGGTGCAGGGAGTTCAGAGTTCATGCCTATTCCAAAGGCATCAGCCCTAATTAAATCAGTGACTATAATTTCAAAATGACTTCATCAGTTCTTTTCACTTTTCAGTTCTTACTCCTTATACAGTACCGGACCATTTATCCGCCAAGCTTGGGACCAGAAGTGATACAGATTTAAGGACCAAAGCTTGGGACCTGTGGTGATACGGATTTACAGACCAAAGCTCAATATATATTTCAATTATAAAATAAACAATGAAAAGTAAAGAACCAAATTGTATTTAACAGATACAAATTAATCCACTTCTAAAGCAGAGTCTGTTTGATCTTTACTAATCCAATTAAAATTCTTAAAATATAGAATATAAAGTATACAATGAAAAGTAAACAAAGAAAAATAAAGCATGAAACTGTTTATAACATACAAATTAATCCACTTCAAAAGTCTGTTTAATCCATATTAATCCACTAATCTTCATCTGAAGACAATTTAACCACACCACGAAAGCAGTAAACTACTAAGAAGCTCGCCAGTTTTCTGGTAATTGTGGTTTTCTGGAAGCCGGATAAATGATCCGGTACTGCATAACATCCTTTGAAGATATTGCCCATTGGATTTGATTATTTCCTTTTTGATAATTTTATTTTTTGTAGCAACTATGATCGTATCCATTTTGTTGTCTTTAAGACAAAGAATGTTATTTTAACTATAAATACTGTGGTATTTAATAGTCTTATTTGGAAATTATTTACAAATCCAGTCGAATCTTAAACCTGATTTCTCTATTTCCCTTGTTTCTAAGTCTTTTTGACACACTTAGTCTAAGCGTACAGGCTTAAAACATGATCTACTCATGTTACAAACTATCAGTTGTGCTGCCTATTTACCATTTTCCAAAACTTTATCAGCTGCCCGACTCGTGAACAAGATTGCTCAGTATTAAACCTCTTTAGATTAACAATAATAAAAGTATTAAACAAACAAAACTGACCCTATCATACACTACTACTAAACATCAAATTGTGCTATTATTAAGGTGGTTTGGGGTTATTTTATTTGCTATTTCTTAGTCCTTGCTACAAAAATAAATTGAGGATTTTTTTTTTTTTTTAAGGACTTCTTAGTTTAACTCTGCCAACGGAGTGGGAAAAGGTATAGGTATTCACTCATTTCAGTCAGTCTACACAATATCTCCAAAAGTTCTCAACGAATTTCAATAAAACTTTGTGGAAGGGTGGTCCATAGGCTAAGGGAGAATTGATTAAATTTTGTGGCAGATCCAGGAATCTTTTACGGTTACCTCCCCTGCATCGTAGCTATGTGTGAAGTGATTTTCATTCAGTTTTTAGTGACACTGGCGTGTGGCAGAGGTATGTGTGAACCGAGTGGTTTCTAGTTGAACGCACACTTGTTGAACAGAAGAAACCTTCCATGCGTTGAGCCAAGTGCCTTGAAATTGAATAGGACCGTGTTGCTAACCACTCTACTTCTCTACGACTGTTCATTCACAACTTTGTGATGTCTCTCTGGTCAATTACATATCTAGACCAACAATTACATCTCTAATTCTTCTACATCTATCTATCTATCTATCTGATGATTGAACTCCTTGTTTGTAAACCCGATTTTCAAACTGATGTGGCTTCCACTTCTCAACAAACTTAAACCCGACAAGACAAAGACACAGAAACACCTGGACCATGTGCTATAAGGGTTATCTCCTTTAAACATAACTTCTGTTTAACCCATCACACTCGGATTTTACACCTGAAGAATGGATTGGCCGAAACTTTGTTTACAACAAGGAGTTAAATCATTCCGAAGAACCATTTGAAGGTTTATAATTAAACATCCCCCACCCCCTTAGACTGCTTTCTTGAGGGGGGGGGGGATATGTTCAAATAACCCCTCTAGGGGGGAAGATGTTAAATTAATCCCTAAGTTTTCTAGATTTTCTAATAAGCTTTTGATCTATGACTGATTCTCTTTTGAAAGGTAAAAGAATTTATTTTTTAATAAATGGCAGCTGTATATCATTTGGGGATTTAAGTTCTATATAACTATAATTCACCAAATGTCTGTATGTGACAACATAACTCTGGAACTACACAACAGATCTCCATGAAATTTGATGTGAGTACTAATTGGACCCTGGAGCATGTTTTAGCATATTAATTTTTGAAAATTCAAAAAGATAATATTGTTGGGTCTGCATTTGCACTCACACTGATACTATTGATTTAATTTCCATCCATCTATCTATCTATTCACCTATCTGTCGTGAAGTCTCTCCAGATATTCAAATTAAATGTGATCCAAGAGTTCATGATGATTTTCAAATAAGGTATGATTCAATAAATACAAATTCTTATTGATTCTAACCCAACTCTTTGATCTTTCATAAATCTCATCATTTGATATTTCTTTTCCAATGAGAAACGATATACGAGGTCTGTCTGGAAAGTGTCCAGCTGTTTTGATCTTTTATTGGGACCAAATACCCCATTTAGGCCTTCCACAGGTACCAAATACCCCATTTAGGCCTTCCACAGGAACTAGCAGGAAAATCCCACCTGTAGGATTTCTGAATACAATCGATCCATTATTAGTTTTTCTTATACTGAATTAATTACGAATATGATTTCTTGAATTGTTGGGGCTTTTTATTAGAAAACTAAAAAAACTAAATCCTACAGTTGATATTTAACAATTTTCTTGACTCTTAAAAAGAATGGTTCAATTGCCCATTAAGGATGGTGGTTCTTGTATGACCATTCAAACATCATTTAATCTTGTTAGTATTTGATGGTTGATTATATAAAAATTTCAAGTAGAGAAACAAATTTAAAACCAGGTAAACGATAAAGAATAATGAGGCTAATGCAGGGTTGCCAGATTTGAATTGCTGAAAGTTGCCAGATCTAAAGGACTAAAAGTAGCGAATTTGTAATGAAAGTAGCCCTTTTTTACCAGTTGATACATCTTTCAAAGTAATACATTTTAATACATAGAGTACACTACATGATTTTAATTGTTTTATTAACATTATCATTGCAAGAAATGTTTTATTAACATTATCATTGCAAGAAATGTTTTATTAACATTATCATTGCATGTGTTAAATAAGAAATGCAATAATCGGATCAGAGGTGGTACAATAGCCGATGAGTATTTTCTTCTTCGAAGTTCTGAAAATCATTGCCTGGGATTCGTCCCGTGACCCTAGTCCAGCGAGCCCAGGATTCGTCCTGTGATAATGTCGAGCCTGCCCTAATGTCCTTGTGACATTAGTCGCAGGGACTAGGGGGATTTTTAGAACGGCCCACACGTACGTGTGCAGGACTCCACACTAAAAATGTCCTCGTGTCAAATCTGCTCTCGTGGGGAGGCAAATAAACAAAACCAATATTTGTTGGATGACATGGCTGTACTGTCCTTCCATATATTCTCAGTTGAAGATTATCAAGTTCTTGCTAAATATCCAATCAGGAATTAATATGGGAGTCCGAGAAAATAAAAAAGGGATTATATGGTAAATTAGTAATCTTTGTGTGTCTTCAAAAGGTGATTATATTACATTATAAATGCATAAAACATTGACTTTCTTCTGAGTAGCCATTAGCCCAGCTTGTTCTAAAAGTAGCTAAAAAAAAGTAGCAAGTATTGAAATTCAAAACTTAGTAGCACTGAGCTACAAATGTCTTATCTGGCAAGTTCACGACCTAACAATTCACTGCAATGTACAATAATTATAAGTTAAATAATGTTTAGTGTTTTATAAATCTTTTTTAAAAACTTTTTATAGCTAATTTTTGGTTATTTTTATTTCTCATAAAAGACCAATAAAATGGGTTAAGATTCGTTTTGATGTAACTATTACTGTTAAGAATATACAATAGAAAAACATTTTTGCGATTGTAAACAAGTTTTCAAACCTGGTTATCTCCGGTTTTATATTGTCTACAGAAATAATTTGTAGTTGATAATTTTCTACAATCTTTCTTTTATTAATAAAGATTATTATGATTGGGGGTGAATTTTCCATAACCCACAGCTATGAATTGTTAGGTGGTGAATTTTCCATAAGCCTTAAAAAGTACTTGTAGCCGAATGTGGCAACCGGGGGGCCAATGAAGAACTAACAGTAATTGCTGCCAAAAACTCCAAACTCCTTTTATTGTTTATTGCTGTCTGCAGTCATTATTTTCTTATTGATTCTAAACCGACTCTTTGATCTTTCATCATTTGATATTTCCTTTCCAATGAGAAACAATATACAAGGTCTGTCCAGAAAGTATTGAGCTATTTTGAATATCTCTAGAACCAGTTGCCCGGGCTTGATGTAACTTGGTATACAATCAGGGGGGACCTCAATGTGCATGCATGAACACTCTTCCCTGGGGTTACTCAGTCGGTAGTTAGACACCATTGAGTGAGCTTTGTTATTTTTGTATAATTTTGCCAGATTTGCATTTTTATTTCTTTCCAAATGCTCATTTTGCATGTTCATTTTCACTTTCATTTTCACTTTCATATGGCTACAGTGCATTCATGGTGCCCTCATGAAATTGATAATTGCTCAGGGTTTCTTTTTAGTCTTACTTAGACTGTTTCTTGAGCTTTTAGGTAAATATTTAAGAATTTGAAAGTGGGGGGAACAGTATTTAAGTGCTAGATAATCTACCATGCATAAGTTGGGGAGGCGAATAAATAAATTTGCAGCCTTTTGGTTAAGATCAAGGTGTAGTATCTGTTCTTCGAAACCGCCATGGCCTCGAAGTTCAGAGAACCACAGCCCTTGGGGCTCCTTGTTGCATGCTCAGGTATCATCCTGGGAGAAGTTGCGCAGGATATCTTGGCTGTAGCTAGGATCAAAGTGTAGTATCTGTGCTTCAATAACCACCATGGCCTCGAAGTTCAGAGAACCACGGCCCTTAGGGGTCCTAGTGGCATGCTCGGTTATCGCCCTGGGAGAAGTTGCACAGGATATCTTGGCCAGCATGCCCAGGATTCATCCTGAGAAGCTTTTGGGATCTCCACCCCTACCCCTCCTTTATCCCGGTCCTTGTGGCATTTGTCTCAGTGACAGTGATTTGGGATTCTCCCTCCCTCAAGTCTCTAGTCACAAGGACATAGGATCCACCCTCCTCCTCACCCCTACTGAATTCGGCACTAAATGACCCACCAAGGGTCTATGTGCCGTTAAACAAAAACAAAAAGATTTACCATACATAATTCATATATATGATTATACTAGTTTCTACCTATATTTGAATTTCTATAAGATGATTTTTTTTATTTTTTTTTAGAATTCATTTGGTAAAAATATCTACTTTTGTTTCTGTAGAGTTTGAGCAGTTCCTTCACATTCTCTTACTTGAAAATTTAATAGTCCACTACTTCAAACTAGTTAATAGTGTAAATAGATGTTTATGTCTTATCAATTTTATCTGAAGTTTTATTAAAAGTGACTGAACTTGTTCAAGTGGAAGAGTTCATTGTTTCAAGTAAGATAAAATCTATATTTTGCTGATTCTTACTTTTATGTATTACAAACAGAATAAACACACCCTGTTCATTATATAGATTTGAGAAAAGAAATCTCCTTGACCCCCCCCCCCCCCCACACACACACACACCTCTTTCTCCCTATTCAGTTTGGATTTCCCGTATATTGGGTTTCAAAAATATGCATGTATTTGACTTATGTCATCTCTTTAAATACTGGAGTAAATATTTTTAAATTGTATACATTTTTTTATAATTTTTAAATATTTTGAAATTTGTAAAAAATATTTTTATAAATTCCTAGTATCTTTCATTTTTTTTAAAGATTTTTAAAAAAACAATTTTTTTAAAGTGGTGACAGTATTACCGAAGAAACTCACCTGTTGGTAATAACCTAATATTGCATGTGTCATTTTTCGTTAAAAATAAAGATTTATTGATTTATAAATATAAACCTGTTGGCTAAAATAATTTACCAGAAAAGTATAAGAAGAATAGTAAATTTGTCACATCTTTAACTATCTTTGAATTTATACAGCTTTGTTTCTGACAAAGCAAAAATAGGGTTGTAGATGTGTGTCACCTGTGGTTTCCTGGTACCAAAAATAGTCAGGTATGCTTTACTATTCGAAAATTGGTATTGGCACATCATTCAATTCGATAATACCATTGGTTCCTTTTATTTTAAACCAGAGATTTATCAGAGACCATCTGAAAATTCCTCTCGCCATTTATGGCCCACATGTGCATTGTTTGAATTTAAATAACCCGTTCCTTCATTGATGAGATTCTGGCATTGACTGAGGGGAGGACACCACCGTGTTGTGTAATTTCTGATGGGTGATGAAAATCAATTTCTGAGCTCTTCAGACAATATTCACTTTTTTTTTCTTTCTGGATTTAAAACTAAGAATAAAAATACGACGAACAACTTTTGATCGGATTTTAAAAAATCCTTTTTATTTTAGTTATCTTTAAGCTCCTTTGATTTAAACAAAATAATTTTTGGCAATTATAACAAATCTATTTATATAGATAAAATAGTCAAGTACTAAAATGATAGATAGATAAATTAAAAGCATGGCTATCGCAATTATAGCTATATCCATGTTTTTCATTTCTCGCCTTGTTTATATTCATTTTAAACTGTACCTTCCTAGGGTTTACGAAAACAATTGTACCAATGTTTATTTAATTTAGCTTTTAACATTTAAATGGTCACAAAACAAATCCGTGTAAAAGAAAGCTTTATCTGATTATTAGACAACGAAGTCAATGTATATATTAATAACATGGACGATGGGCCTTTCTTTTAGTCAAATAATCAGTATTTATTTGTTGTGTACAAACTCGCTGAGGGCATGTCACATAGGAAGAGGATATTCTATCAATGAGTAAAAACCGATTCAGAAATAATCATAGACGTTTTTATAGAAACGAATAATTGATAGGTACTTTATTTCTCTTATTGAGGTAGTAATTTTTACTTTGTGTGATGTGATTGCTGTATTAGTGTGTAACAAAAAACGGTTTTTTTTCTTTCATAGTTCTTTAATCACCTAGTGCAACTATTACAACTACTATTACTACTGTTTGGTGTTGTATCTTGACTGCTGCTCTTGCTGTGGTTCTCTTTTCTCTTTTCTTCTCTCTTCTTTCTCTTCTCTTCTCTCCCTCTTCTTTCTCCTCTTCTCTCTCTCCTCTTTTCTCTTGTCCTCTTCTCTCTCTCCTCTTTTCTCTTGTCCTCTTCTCTCTCTCTTCTTTTCTCTCTCTCCCTTCTCTTCTCTCTCTCCGACCATTTGAACTGCTGCAGCTGCCAATAATGCAGCTGCACGAACCGGGGTGACAGGTCGGTTTCGATAAGACTAAGAGGTTCGCCTTCTTTCTTACCAAATACAACTACGACTATTATTATTATACTATATATACAAGGCTTACTACTATCTCTACTGCTACTCGGTGTTGCCAACTCAAAAAATATTTTCGCGCTAGTTTGGCTGCCAAAAGAGCGCTAAATGTTTTAAAATAGCCAAAAAGTCGCTAAAAATAGTCCAAAAATATTTTCGCGCTAGTTTGACTACCAAAAAGCGCTAAATGTTTTAAAATAGTAAAAAAAATGTTTTCGCGCTAGTTTGACTGCCAAAAAGCGGTAAATGTTTTAAAATAGCTAATATGGTCAAAAAGACGCTAATAATGGTCAAAAAAGGCCAAAATGTTTTAGCCGCAAACGCGCTAATTTAGCGCTTTTTTGCACTGCCAGAGCATGAAACGCGCTAAATCTAGCGCTAAATTGGCAATACTACTACTACTACTACTACTAAGACGATCACCAATTAGGGCTGCTGCTGCTGCTGCTAGTCCAGCTGCCGCCTTGATGCTGCTGCTATTAAGGGGAAAACATGGCGGGTCATTTCAGTGAGGTGCTGCATGTAGTTAGAGCAGCATGTGGTACTAAAGGCCATTAGCGTGTAAGATGTCTGGCGGAAATTCTCGGCCATTCACATCGCAATGCATATCGCCCGTTTGACCCGACATGCAGCTTTAGCCATTTGTCACTCATTCACCGTCGTCGCCTCTTCCCTACAGCAGCATGACCGACAACATCAACACCGAACACCACTATTATTACAACCATCAGTCTTATACTACTACTACTACTACTGTTCGCCATCATCATCATCATCATCACATCGTTTACTACTACAACAACAACAATAAGGAGCAACATCAACACGACTTCACCACTCACATCTCTTTTTATTTTATTTATTTCTTATAAACTCTCATTTAAATTCTACTGCTGGATCTGGAGGATTCACTCTTTAAATACCGATCTCTTCCCTCGGTGTTGATTTAATTCTAATAATAATGAATATAACAACAACAAGAAGAAGAGGACCAACCACTATGACGAGGACAACAACAACAACGACATCCCTATCGCAGCAGCTCCTACTGCAGCTGCATTGGTGTCATTTCTAGCTTTTCTCAACGGGATTAATGGCATATTTCGAGTATCAGTTTCGACAGTGGATCTTCTCTAACTGCTCCCCCCCTTTGTGATCATCCTCGTCGCCACTGCCACTACTGCTGCTACTAAATTGTAGTAGTAGTGCTGCTGCTGCAACAGAGTGCTTCTCTGTCTATACTTATATTACTTGTATTATTAGTATTGTTACTACGACTACTACTACTACGAAAAGGTAGGTAGTGCTGGATGTAAGTGTTGTTGTCAATGCTGCTATACTACTACTACTAGTTTTGAGTCTAGTGCTCTGTCTACTACTTCTACAACTACCACGGCCAGCACCCATTACGTAGTACCTTTGTAATAAAAACTGACACTTGGCGCTACTAAGACTATTTTACTGTTTTTATTACTATTGCTACTGATCGTCTTAAGTGGGGCTAGTCTGTTATTTGCTACTATTTTCCTATTTAGTATTGGGTTGGCCAGAAAGTTCGTTCTGTGTTTTATTTTTTTTTGGGGGGGGTGTCGTTAGATGGCATTAGGAGATATAGTTTTACTAACTTCCTTCAAAAAGATCGATTTTGATTGTCATATCAGCGTGCATTTTAAAAATTGAGGTATTTTTGTTTATTAAGTTTAACATGGAAAATGGCAGAAAATAAGCAACATTTTCGGTATCGTCTGCTTTTTTTTATTTTAAGAAATGTAAAACTGCGTCACAAACACAAAAAAGAAAGAAAAAAAATATTGGTGCAGTTTATGAAGATGCTGTAGACATGCTCGATCGCATGTCTAAAGGGGTTTGCGAAGTTTTGTCCTGGAGATTTCTCGCTATGCTCCATTATTTGAGAATAATTAATACTATGACATGGTAGATAGTCAAAATATACAAACCGGGCATTGAAAATCACTTGCACTAGCTTGGTTATGTTAGTCGCTTTGATGTGTGGTTTCCACATGAGCGAAAACACGACTGGGCCGTATTTCCGTGTGCGATTCGCTACTTAAATGTAACGTTTTTGAAACATTGTTACGGGCAATAACAACCTGGAATTCAAAAGGTCGGGGGTCAAGAGAAATGAACAACCATTAACTGTACCAAAGATGCTGTGTATATGGTGGGATTGGGAGGGAGTCCTCTACTATGATTTCCTTCCGGAGAACCAAACGATTGATTCGAACAAGTACTGCTCTAAATTAGATCAACTGAAAGCAATAATCGATGAAAAGCGGAATTGATTAACAGAAAGGGCGTAATATTCCATCAGGATAACACTAGACCCAATGTCTTTGGTGACCGGGCAAAAACTGTTACAACTCGTCTGGGAGGTTTTTACTCGTCTGCTGCATTCACGAGATGTTGCACTTTCTTCGGATTATCATTTATTCGGGGTTTTTTACAGGATTCTCTTAATACAAAAAATTCAATTCTCTGGGAGACTGAGAAAAAAAGGCACCAAGCCATTTTTTGAAAAATAAAATGTTCTGGGAGTATAGAATTATGAAGTTGTCTGAAAAATGTCAGAAAGGACAAATGTAAATATGTTTGTTCAAAATGTAAAAATAAAATTGTCTTAATAAAGCGAACGAACTTTTTGGCCAACCCATACTAAAACTACCAATAGCAGTTGCTCTTTTGGGGATGGGTTATCTCGCTTATAGTATTGCTAACCTACTAGTTTTGTGTCTTTTTAAAAGAAGGTATAGTTACACGCTACTGAAAATTTATGAAAAGTTAAATCATACAACGTAACACATGGCTCTCTCTAAATACAATAAGTCGTTGTGGCATTTTAGAATAAAGAGTATCTTTCGTCTGAAGGCTGTAAAACGAATAATACCAATAATGCAGAAGCCACCATCATCATCATCGCACACATGTACACAACACCTATGTCTATAAATATACCCAGCCATGCTGCCTTGGCTTCTGCTGCTACACATGTCAAAAAAAAGATACACATGTCTCTACAGCATCAACCACTTCCACTACTACTACAACTAGTATTCTCAACTCTTGTGATTGGTATGAAATCTATAGATTAGTATTACTCTAAATATACCCAAAATAATACCAGTTTTAACTTAGACTAAAAAAAGTGTATATTGATGCTGATTGAACTAAACCCATTTTTTTTTTCATGTACGATTGAATTTATTGTATATAAAAATTGATATTTATTTGCTGTGTAGTGCTATTTTAAAAAAACGTGTTATCCCTTCTCCCAAGAAAAATCCATTGTGTGATTTAAGTTATTATTTTAGAACTTGACTTCATCTCTTCATTTTGATTTGAAAATGAATGTCTATGCTTCATCAAATCTCTTTGCATGTCCAAGAAATAAATAGGCATGTCGATTGTGTATAATAGTCGGCTCCGATGGCCTAATTAAATTATATTACCGTCGATTTAAGATCTAAACTGGTTCCGCTTCTTTTCCTAGTAATCTCAATTAACCTACCCGTGTCTTCTTCACTGCTGAAGAAGGCATTTGGTGCTGTGAAGTGCTCGTGTGTTTCCCCCCTTTTCATGTGGTTGCTGCCCCCGTCTGATGGCTCCCATACGCCCAGGTCAGACTGCTACCCTACCCAGTCATCACATCTATCTACCTACTACCTACCTCTCTTTACGAGCAATATTAGACAGTACACACACACACAACAGTAAAATGATCACCTTTACTCTGTCTAAACCAACTATGGCCAATTGTAATAATTGAATATCCGATTCACTTCACCTATTTCTTATTTATTGCTTTTTATACACCGGGGGTCGGTTTGTGAATGGTCCAGGCTGCCCCTGGGTTATTCTGTTTTTTCTTCTTCTTCTTCCCTCTGCACGTACACACTTTCTTGATTATTTCCCCTTCTTCAGTAATCAATAGACGCGTTTTAAACTGACATCGTCCATGCTTTTTTAACTTAGCTTCTGTACTCATCACTTTCGATTGAAGCCAATTGTTTTAGATGGTTTGTTTTTGTCCTTCTCCTCTTCATCGCTAGCTTCATAATAATATCTGTCTCTCTAGTCTTCTTGTTTTCCCCTCTTTCTTGTCAATGGAGATAGATTTATTCATTACTGCGACGATCCATGACGATGCAATTGTTGCTGTCCTGTCGATCTGTTTCCTTCTCACGTCATCGATTTCCTTCCGACGGCCTAATTCTCTGACTGAGGAGAGAGAGAAACAAGAAGAAAAAAAACCAAAAAAAAACAACCGCCTCTTTCCGAGTCGGCAGCATGTTTTGACATACGTCCGTAAAATGGTGTAGACTTGTCCTTGACGCCATGTTTTCAATACTACTACTATTAAACATTGCCTCTCGATTATTGTTTCATTAATTAGTCCAGAGGGTTTTGGTTTTGGGGGTTTTTGGGGGTTTTTTTTAAACGAAAAACTACGCTTATTCGAAAAATTGACACTAGTGTAAACACATGGGGGGGGGTTATTTGACCCCCCCCCCTAAATGGAGGGGGTCCCCAAAATCTTTATAAATAGTAGTTCATACTGTATTTCTAATAGCAAATCTCACTAAATGTTGGAGGGGCCCCCTCAAGGAGCCAAGCCCCCGGGTCCCCAAATACCACTAGCTCTAGTAGCTAGCTAGAGCCTGTGTTAAACGTCTGCTTTTAGTATTGCATTTTGTTTCATAAAAAATGTAACTAGATTTATTTTCCCCCGCAAAAAACCTATTTCCTATGTTTGAAGGTATTAAATGATTAGAAGCAGCAACTCCAATAGATTAGTTTTATCAATGAACCTCTTCAGTAAAATCAAATCAATGGGTTCAGCTATGTTTAAAAAATAAGAAATATTTTAATAAATAGACTTATAAACCCTGATTTGGGGGAGCTTCGAGTGTGTAATGACAGACTAGACAAGGAAAATAAACACCATTATCGTTGATGCAGTCATCACTAGAATACCTGCCTATTTGTAGTTGAGAAAATCCATTTAAAATGAATTTTCGCTAGTGCAACTGCACGCATACAGAATTTAGTTTCTTATTCCTATATTTTCAATTTTATTTCATTTTCAGTAAATAAAATACTTGAAATACATTTTAATACAACTTCCTTAAGGTTATTTTGATTTCAATTCGAAGCAATCACCATCTCTCGCAAACTGACCTTGTTATTGAATGATGTGACTACACTAACACATGTGGTTCGTCAGTGTTGACCCACATGTGAAGAAGAAAGATAATACTTGCTCTAACCATGTGACACTGTTGTGGTTGAATTCTTCTCGTATACTTTTTTTCTTTTCTCGGTTAAACATATTCTTCATATTCCGCCCATTTAGTGCTATCTACTCCTATAATACGTCACGTGTATGTCTATATTTGTTGTCTGTAACATTTGTCAAGGGAGATAACTATTAAATGATATTTATAGAGTAGTCTCCCTTTTTGCAACTGCGTAAAAAACCCGGGTTCGTTCGGTTTGAAATGCAGAACAACGTTTTTTATATATTTTTTTTATTTTTAGTACAATGCAATTGCAAACTTATTTAAATACTAGTCATTTTTTGACGGCCTGGGTAAACTACTTTCCAGATAATTCCATCAAACGTGACCCCCCCCCCCCCTGCTGTCCTGATTTCTGACCGATGCAATGACCAGTACATTACTCTTTTATACACCAATTCAATTGTCATATCTTCTTAATCCTAGTTTTTAAATTGAATGACAAAATTAAGACTTTTGGCGACTTCAAGTTTATTTCTTTCTGTGCATTAATTCAAGTATGAACGAGACACCTTTTAAACATTTTTAAAAAAAAATGTAGTAAGCATGAGTGTCGTATCAAATCTACTATAATAATACGGCACGTGTATTTATATATATATATTTTTTATCTGTAACACCCCTAAGGAAAAGGGGGTGATGAGTGGGTATATCAGCATTCTGATATAAACGTTACGTTCATTGACTACTGAAATGTTTTTGTCTAATTCATTTCATGTTTACAGTTGATATAGTAGTAAGGCGTTCTTACTAAGGACTTAACAAAATCTCAATTTCATTGATGTCTTTTTTTTTTTTCTTTTTGACGGATGATACCCTGGTTTCAATCATAAACAGCTTCCGTTTTTTTTTCTCCTTAAACTGTATCTCTGGACTCAGTGGCCAGAAGTAAGTAGTAGCCCTGTAACTTTATTGAAAACTCCATAGTTTAGGGTTTTTAAAAAAAAAAGTTTTATCAGGTAACATGATTACACAATAACTTTAATGAAATATTATATTTCTTGTGAAGGTATGTTTTTAAGGTTATTGTATCTTTTTAAAGATTTGTCTTAGAGAATACCTGTTGATGACTTCAGGTCAAAGTGGTTGGCCCTTTTGAATCTACTTTCTGTTTTTACTCCTCATAAACACTTCTCTCACAATCTTAGGAAAGCACCTTTCTCCCAAACACACGGTTGTTCTTGAATTCAAGTTGATATTAATTACTCATAAATAAAAATGACTTTAGAGAATTTTAGAAAGATTTTCTTCATTCGTTCGCTGTTATGTTTGTTTTGTCACATTTTTATTCCTTTTCAATTTATGTGACGGTTAGGAAAGTTGGTTACATTCATCGTGTCAACTGATGATTGGAAAAAAATACTTAGTCGAAATAATGTGTAAAGATGTCGCTTCCTTTCATATTGAAATAATTTTTCTGTGGAAATATTTCTTATTCTGATGTTTTTAACTTTGATATTTCTGACTTGGGAGGAAAATTGATATTGCGATCTTCAAGCACGAATCTAGGGAAAATTAAAATAGCACCGGGGAAAATGGCACAGGTGAAAAGCTTGGGGGAAAATGGTCCATTTAATTAAAGCACTAATGATCTACTAAAGCGAATAAAATCATGCTCTCATACAAACATTCTAAACAAATTACTAATTCTTAGCCTTTTAATTCATTCATTCTTCACATTCAATGTTTTTTTTATTAAGATCATCAGCGGTTTAATTGATTGTGCCAATTTTCCCTAGTTTTTTCATTTGTGCCATTTTTACGGACGCCCTTCAAGCTCCTCTTAATTCAAATGAGTTCAATTCATCACCCGGCAGTGTAGCCAATTTAGCGCGTTTCGGCAGTGCATAAAAAGCGCTAAATTAGCGCGTTTCCGCCTAAAACATTTTGGCCATTTTCTGGCTATTTCTGATCATTTATAGTGGTTTCTGGCCATTTTTGCCTAGTTAAAAAATATTAGCGCCTTTTTAACAGCCAAGCTAGCTCGAAAATATTTTTTGAGTTGGCAACACTGTTAGCCGGAGAGACATGTCGATTTGCAGTCACGTGCTGATGATATTAAGAGTCCGTCTGTAACGTTTTACATGTAAATACTGTTATTGTACAAAATAGAGCACTTTCTGTCTGTCTGTCTGTCATTCTTCCATCCTCCCCCTCCTTCCATTCTGTGTTCTGCAATTCAATGTCATCTCCTTCTTCTCCTCTCAAATGCAATTAATTATTCTACTCAATGCTTCAGATTTCTTTTTAAAAATCTGTGCCTATGTTTTAATTAGGAAAAAAAAACACCTTATTCTTTAGTTGTTTTTATCACTTTAACTAAAAATTAGAAAATTTAATAAAAAACAAAAAAACAACTAAAAATTAAGATGAAGGTAAATAGTACACAAAATTAATATAATGGTTTTTAATATTTCATCCAATAATATAAATAAATAAATAATGGTTTATACTACTTCATATAATAATATAAATAAATAATTAAAAAAACAGGTTTGAAAAAATGATTTGTTTTTATTATGAACTGAGAATTATTAAATTTACAAAGAAATGTAAAAAGGTTTGTCTTTCTTGACTAACTGAACTAAATCCGAATCTCCATTAACTTTTGTCGTCTTCTTCTTCTTCATAATTGTCATTTCTTTCTCAGATTGTTTTCATTCTTCTTGATAAAACAATTTATTTGTAAAGCTTTTATCAAAGAATATATTTCCGGTTCCTGTTTTCTTTTTCTCCCTTCTTTCTTTCTTCTAATGAATTACTTAAAGATTGGGGGTGGATAGGAAGAAGGATGAATATTGACTTTGAAACGAACATGTCTCTGATTTTATTAATCTTATCTCGATGTTAGTTTTGTTTACCTCGGTCAAGTTGGAAGAGGTATTCACTCGTATCTCTCCCGTCTGTTTGTCCACACGATATCTCCCAAAGTTCTCAAAGAATTCCAATGAGATTTTGTGGAAGGGTGGCCCTAAGGAAGAAACGATTCAATTTTGGGACCGATCCACGAAATTTTTAGTTACCTCCCCTGCATCGTAGCTAAATGTCCACAATATCTTCAAGAGTTCTCAATGAAATTTTTTTGTGGAAGGGTAGATCATAGGGTAAGGAAGAATTGGTTAAATTTTGGAGCGGATCCAGGAATTCATTTTTGATCGAGAGAAATTCTTTAATTTTTTTTTTCTTTCTCACTCCCGTTTGTCCACACACCACACAATATCTCCAAAAGTTCTTGATGAATTTCAGTGTCATTTTGTGTAAGGGTGGGCTGCTAAAGAAGAATAGATTAAATGTTGGACCTGATCGAGAAATTTTTATTTTTACAGTTACCTCCCCTGTATCGGAGGTCTATTTAAACTGATTTTCATTCAGTTTTTAGTGACAATAGCGTTGGCAGAGGTATGCGTTCTCCGAGTGCCACCTAGCCTAATTCGTGTGGGATTTAAAGCTTAATGCTGCCGTTGGCCTAATTCCCCCTCTCGTTCTCTCTCTGTGTGTCTGTAATTGGGTAGGTTTACAAGTTTTCAGAACAGAGTGACATAGAATCAGACGGCGCTTAAAAAGCTACTTATGACATGTTTAATTGTGTCAGGAATCTGGGTTAAAACTCTTGTCATACCTGATTGCAATCTGTTTCCACTCTTATTGGTTTTTATGTTATGGCGTTTAGTCAATTCTGATACTAGTCCTTTGATTGGTGTATTACTTATTACCCCAGAATTAAAGAACTTTTTAAAAAAATAATTAAAGTTGGAATAATGCAGAGCAAGTCAAAAATTGTGTACCGTAGCAATATACAGTGAACCCTCGTTAAAGCGGACTAATAGGAGGGGGGGGGTTCCGTTTTAACCGATGGTAACCCCTTACTGTATACGATATAGTCAAGTATATGCACTGGTCATGATACATCATATAACTATATAAAACATATATATATATATGTGTGTGTGTGTGGGAATCAATTTTAATGGTTCATTACGAGCGGTACTGCTGAAAATCTATGTGAAACCAGCAGTACCGCTTGTAATGAACCATTAAAATTGATTCCCACAAATATCCGCTCTACCTTTTGTATTGAACTCCCTTCGGATTATAACTAATGTCTACAAGGACATTGATGCATAAGTGTATCATACATACAATATTATGTTTTAGTGTATTATTCAACATATAACGAGGTTAATTAAGATCTGACTGCTCTGAAAATCCCCAAACCGTTATAAGTGTGTTTACTTCTAAAGTAATTGTAGTAGTAATTTTGAAGTGGTCCAGTTATCGGACGGTCACTCAACTTTCCGGCTTAACGTGGTCCGTTTTAACGAGGTTTTTTGTTTGTCACTTCTTTATTTTAGATCTGTGACCCCCACCAGGCCCCATAATCTTTATAAATAGTAGTTCACCTATTGCATTCAGTGTTGCCAACTCAAAAAATATTTTCGCGCTAGTTTGACTGCCAAAAAGCGCTAAATGTTTTAAAATACCCCCAAAATAGCCAAAATGTTTTAGGCGCAAACGCGCTGATTTAGCGCTTTGTGCACTTGTCAAAACAAGAAACGCGCCTAATTGGCAACACTGATTGCATTTCTATCTGACAAATCTCATTAAATGTTGGGAGGGGAGGGGGCTCAAGGAGCCAAGACCCCTCACCCCAAATCCCTAGCTAGACCCTTTGTTGTGGGTAATAATGCATTTGTTCCTTTTAATATTCCTCGCTGAAATAGGGGATCTTACGTGCCATCAAATAACGGTATTTTTTTTGTATTTACATTCTACTGTTTGTCATCAATTAGTTCTTATCTCTCTTTTATGTGGTGAACAGTGAACAACACAAACTACAAAAGTACCGGTAGACTTTTACTTCGCGAACTTCTTTGTGTCCCTCCCGCCCCCCACTACACCCGCCGCCGTCGCCGCTTTCCACCCCATTTCCACCCCCACCAACCCATCCATTTAATTAGCTTTACTGTCTTTTAGATTTTCTTGAGGAGGAGACGACACAAGAGAAAAGTGTTTTACTTACTGCTTTTATTAAAGGGTTAAACTGACTTTTTCTATCTCCTTTGTTGAAGAATGTGAGTCTCTGTGAATCGGATTACATTCATGATTCTCTCTCTCTCTCTCAATGTGCTGTTTAGAAAGATCAGCCACTTTTCCCCTCCACCGCAGACCAGTCCGTCCTTCTGTCGGTAACATCATGTTAATGCTGTTAACAATTTTTGAAACTGCTGACAGAAAGGTTAGGATTTACGTGTAGGAATTGCGAACTCTTTTTTTCTTTCAATTTTATCTGTTTTCAATCCATTAGACCCTTTAACCGTCCTGAAATTTGTTAGGTTTTAGGAAAAAATATTTTGTTCATGTTTTACGAGGGGGGTTCTATTTACAATGTAACTATAGTGCTATAGTCGGCACTGACTTTTCGCCATCTTAGCGGAGGTAGTTAGTGAGAACCATTTCCGTATTAGCATCATCATCATCATGGCTTCTACCTACGCAATGTATCGACTGCTCTTTGAAAATCTTTCAAACATTCCAACTTTTCTACCAAAAAGACCAACAAACTCTTGTTGCGTTTTTTTATTTCATGTTTTGATTTATTTTCTCAAAAACGAAAATCTTGTAAACATGTCCCCTCTACTTTAGAGTCAATACGGCGTATAATGTTTAGGGTTTTTGTTAAAACTCAAATGACCTAAATTTAGTTGAAACTGGGACCAATGGGAGTATCAGTGTTACCAATTTGAATTCCCCCCCCGGTCTAAAACTGCTTTTAAAAAATGGCTAAAATCAGCTATATTTATTCCACTTTCGGCCAACTTTATGGCTAAAATGTTATATGATAATGCGAATAAAAATATTTACAGTCAAACTGAACAGATATCTATATACAATATCATACACAAATATTTACCTACATATCAACAAAAATCGGATAAATTCCTTTGATCAATTTAAAAGCTGAACAGCATTAAGATTTTTTCCTTCTTGGAGTTTATGCCTTTTCGTTCATCAAAAACCGGGACAATTCAGTGTAAACCGGAGAGATCCCTCAAACCGGGACGTATGGAAAACCTACCTAAATTAAATCCTCTAATAATAAATCTTTGTGAATGGGATTATTCATAAATTATAACATGAAATCTTGGTTTACATTGGAGAAGCGGTTTCATTATATCATGAATGTGTTTTTTCTTTTTAGGAACCTAGAAAAATATCTCCATGGTTTTATTAAAAACAAGCATTCTAGAAAATCTAGCTACATTTTACTTTTAGTTATTTTAACTCCTTACCCACGACAGGTTGCAAATAGTATTAGTTATTACTATTACTGCAATGACTGAAATTTCAGTCATTGTCAGTTAATGGGTAAGTTTAAAACTAGAAAGCACTGAGAGTTGACCTCTGTTAACGCTGCTAGAAAATCTGAATGAAATTCAATGAACTTTTGGAGATATCTTGCGGTCAGGGGGAAAAAGAATTGTGTTTTGGACACATAACTACAATGTAGGGGATGTAATTATGCCTGGATCCGCTCAAAAATCAGTTCTTCCTTTGCCTATTGTCCACCCTTCCAGAAAATCTGAATTAAATTCATTTAGAACTTTTGGAGATATAGTGTGGACAGTCATGAGTTTATAACACACAACCAAAAACATATACCTTTTTTCAACTTTGTTGTGATAAATTAACCATAGTAACAATAACATGTATGGTTTTACCAGCTAAATTAACCATAGTAACAATAACATGTATGGTTTTACCAGCTAAATTAACCATAGTAACAATAACATGTATGATTTTACTCCCTTGAATCTTTGAGGACAATTCACGAGGTGCCAATTGTTTTAAATTTGGCTGAATGTTGTTTTTTGGTTTTACTAATTTCATTGTCTGGAACTATTTGACTATTGTGTCTGTTTCGTTAACATGTGCTCATTGTGTTGATGTACTTGATCAAATCTTTTTAGCTGGTGGCATGTTACTGCGTCCTTTGATCTTTTCCTAGCCATATTTCTCTTCTCTCTTTTCCTATTTCCCACCATCAACACCTGGCCAACCTAATTTCACTCTCAGAATATATCTCTTCTAAGTTATGCTTTTATCTTGTCCGTACACCCCATGAACTCTCGAATAACGTCCTTTCGTATGAGACGGCATTGATGTGGATATAAGAACCGATTCCAAGGGAATAATTGACATATCACAAAGAGATAGTCTCAGTCATCTTTTTAATCCACACCTCTTTATTCTCTGGCGTAAAAGAGTGGATTATGTACTTGATAATCGTTGTTAGGGGGTGCGGGGTGGTCGAGCAGGTACGGAGAATGAACTTGGCAAGCAGAGTTCAGTTTGCGTTCACTTCTCTCTCGTGCCCTTGGTAAAGGCATGAATCCATCTCTTCCCCCACAGCTATGGGTAAAATAGGGCAGGGTGAAGTGAGTGATGCCACTGCGCATGTGTGTCACCTCCTAGTCTATTTCACATATCATAAACTGGCCCGGTAAGCAGTCATGTGATACGTGGAGCCCAAGTGGGTGAAGTCGTAGTCAGCGTAAGGGCACTACTTACTTTACTTTAAATTTCCAGTAATTGTTTGTAAATGAAAGATTCTACTAGAAATTCACAAAATCATTTAATTCGGATTGCAACAAGAACAGTATCAGAATTCCAGAGGGTCCATTTTACTATTTCAAGGGACTTTTTGGCTGGTGGCATTGGTTTTGAACACTGGTTCAAAATATTTCAGGAACATTCTCTTTTTTTATTTTTTTTTAATGGACCGTCTGGAATTCTGATACTGCTGTTGTTGTAAAGTGATTTTGTGAATTTCTTGAGTGGAAATCTTCTTTATACAGTGATAAACTGATTTATCCCGACTAGTGTCCTCATCAATGTTTCTGCCGTTATGTCCTCTGCCCTTCATCAGATGTCTGTCGTAGTTGGTGGTAACCTTCAGGAAATTTCAAACCCAACCCTTTATTCAATCCACAGGGTAGATTGTTCTCAACCTCTGGCATAGACAGTGGAATATCTTGTATTGGTTGATTCTTCCTGCTTAATTCATCCTTGGGATGCTGCATGTCGACCTGTTCTACCGAACAAGAGTATATGACTTTTCATTTTGCACTACCTAACCCAGGAATTGAACTTACAACTGTCTAGTTACTAGATACACTGAACTGATGCTTTTATCCACTAGACCATTATCCCGTAGGATGATCCGATGGTGGAAACTTTGTGCCTGCTTGTCAGCCTCTTTCACTGAACCAGAGCATCCTACTCTGTTTCTGTGTGTTTTCATTGTAAATTCACTCGTAAACGATTAAGTCTATACTTTCTTACAACTGTCAATAATTTTCCTTCCTGCTTTGAATAGGTAAATGCAGTATAGAAAAAGCTTTAAACATAAACAACAAAACCAATCCTTGAACAAGATGAGGACACTAGTCCGTGTAAATCCGGGTATGATAATAATTCCTCATCTCAGAAATTCTGACAAAAATAGTGATAAACTTTTTTTTATTTTTACAACTTGGTTAATAGATGGCCATAGTTTCTTTTTTTTTTATTTCTTTTTTTTTTTTTTTACATACATTTTTTTCTGATAGTTTCTGATCATTTGTTGCAGATGCCATGATTGCTTCAATTTAGAGCCTTTGTAAAACTGGAGGAATTAAAAGCAATGCAAATTAAAAAATCTGTGTGTCGTTAAATAGTACCCTTAAATGTATAGTGAGGGTGTTGGTTATATGTCAACATTTGAATGGAGTCATCCCATTTTAAGTTGGAATGGAGTCATCACATTTTAAGAACTATCATAACCAATAATATTTCTGCTATTCTTCATAATTTTTATAGAAGCCAAGATTTTGTAGATGCTAAAAGCAGAAACCATATCTGGTATAGCCATGTGACATTGATTAGAAAATAGTAGATCCTTAGAACCACTCAGTCAGCTGTAAATAGTAGACAACATGACTACTCACCAGTTTTTGAGTTGGCCTTTTTAAAAAAAAATTTTTTAATGTATACTTTTGATTATATACTTTTCAGGTATACAATGTTCAATATACAGAGAAACCTCGGTTATCCGAACATCAATTATCTGAATTTCTGATTATCTGAACACAATTTCAGGGTCCTATAATTGTGTTCTGTATGGCTTCCTTTTTACTGATCAGATCAGTTATCGGACCGAACAAAATACTTCCCACCCATCTTGTGTGAATAATCGTGATTTCCTGTATACACAAATGTATTGATATTCTGAGGTCCACAGCTCCAAGTTAATAATATGGATAAAGAGATCTTTACCAAAAGAAATATGCTGTCCACATCTCCATTCTCAAAATGCTTTATTGCACTTTGTTTATATAAAGATGAGGACTTGCTTAAGACTGATAATATTTTATCTAATATAGACATTAGTTTTTATTCAAATGGTTCTTCGGATGATTGAACTCCTTCTTGTTATTTGTGTTGTAAACACAACGTTTCGGCCGATCCATTCTTTGGCCTTCTTCAGGTGTAAAATCCAAGTGTGATGGGTTAAACAGAAGTTATGTTTAAAGGGGGTAACCCTTCTAGCACATGGCCTGGGTGTTTCTGTTTCTGTGTCTTTGTCTTGTCGGGTTTAGATTTGTTGAAGTGGAAGCCACATCGGCCCCTAGGTTGCCCACCCCCCACTTCCATATGTTTAATTAGCACCCAACTATATGAAAATTGTTTGACTTACTTTACTAAATTGAATAAAATACTACTATTATACTTATATTTTAAAAATCAATCATATAAGTTGTGTATATCAACGTGGTAAAGTATAAAAATGAAGATTTCTCGTCACATGCATTTTGAGTTTTGCCCCCCCCCCCACACACACACACACACTTTATAGGGTCCGAAGTATACGAAAGTTGACCGGATGAATCTCCAGGACTGCCTGTATTCACTAAAACAGACTGTCAGTTGGTCTATTATCATCGGCTGTACTGCTATTAAGCCACATGTGAACGAACATCTGATTCTAGTTAGTGAAGGGCAAGAATTTCATCACTGCTTAATATTCTGTGGTTTGTTCATGAAACAGCTTGTAATATGAGTGTTACTTGGAGATTGCTAAGAATATTTTCATATTTAATTGCCAGATATTCATAAAATACATGGCTATATTCATGTCGGGATGTTGCTTATTTAACTATATAACACTCTTCTTTCTTTTAAGTAATGATCATATACTGTAAATGATGTATGAGATATGTTCTACTTTGAAAGTACAAGCAGAAACTGCATATTCATATGTAAAAGCCATATTTGCTCTCTTGATATCTTTGTCTTTCCGCTTTGAGGGATTGCATACTTTCCCGTCTCTAAGGATTACAGTCCTACTTGGCAAATGTGAATCTTCTATTCATTCATTTTTTGTCACTCACAGCCAGGCCAGTCAGGGGAGCAGGAGATGGTGGGGCCTTTGGTTTGTTATTGAGAGTAGTGTAGAGACCGGTCTCCTCCTTAGGAGGATTAACGGGATCGACATGGGAGGCTCTCTCTACATGGTCCCCAGCTGCTCACAACACTTGGTGTTTTCGGAAGGTCACTCATCTAGGTACTGCCTAGGCTCGACGTTGCTTAACTTTGGTGATCATACGAGAAGAGGAGTGTCCAACGTGATTTGACCATAAAATAAAGGATGGCGCATTCAAATAATTATTATACGGATTATTATTCACTGATTTACTTGGACTATTGTCTTCATCTTGGTTGTTTTAAGCGCAATGTTTTGGCCGTTATATCCTCCGGCCTTCTTCAGGTGGCTGTCATAATTGGTAATCTTCTGGGCATTTTGAACAGAGGCAGTTATTCAATCCACAGGGTAGATTGTTCTCATTCCTTTGTCCATGCCAGAGGATATCTCATATCAGTTAATTCTTCCTAGTTCGTCCTTACAATGTTGCTGGTCTGCCTCTTCAACTGAACCAGAGTATATGACTACCTGACCCAGGGATTCGATTCATGACTGCCAGGCAGGTTCCTAGAAAAGCTGTGACTATAACAACCAAGATGAGGACCGAGAAAATCGGTGTATAATAGTGAGGATTCCTCACCTTTGAAATTCAGACAAATGTTATCCGTGTGTTTTGATTGTCTATATTTTCTTACAACTGTCAATAGTTTTCCTTCCTGGTGTGAATAGGTAAACACAGTATAGAAAAAGCTTCAAACATAAACAACAACAAAACCAATCCTTGAACAAATTGTCTCGAGGCTCGTGCGTATGGTTTCTGATTTCTTCCACTTGAGAAAATCAGTTGCCACTTCGACTGACACATTTGATAAACCAAATGAAAAACTGACCTTGAATAATTCAAAAAAAGTCAATCTTGATTATTTTGATCATTAAGTAAACAGGTCTGATTACTCACTCAATAGAAACCGTCACGTGACTAATGTCTTTTGGCAGCATGCCATGTTGGGGGTGATCAATTAAAAAATTGGGAAAAGGGGTGATCAATGAATAAGTATATCTCTTGCCTTTTGTTGGGCAGTGATCACTAAAAAAAAGTCTGTATTTTCAAAAAAAACTAAGGGATCAATTTAGCATGAACTTACATTGGAAATTGAACCCCATCCCTCCACTAAAAACCTATTATGGGGGGGGGGGGTTAAAAAAAATGGACAACATCCTTTCCCATTTCCTTCCATGACAGCCTATTTTGTACTAAACTCTGCCATGTCTTACTGGCAAATTTTTCTATCTTGTCCCTCCATCTTGTGTCTTGTCTTTTCCTACTTTATTTACTGTCCCATGGGCACCAATCGGTTAGTCTTTTCTAGCTTCATTGGTGCTGCCTGTATGCGTGATACAGCCAGCCAGTCTAACTGACTTAAAAACTGAAGAAACCTATGTTGACAGTTTTGGTTGAAGATTTCTAAAAAAAAATCTCAAAGTCTTAGGTGATAAATGCTGAGTAAATATTAAAAATCTTTCTTATTGACTCAACAAGTGTCTTTAATAAAGACTATAAAGACAAGATTTTGCTATTGTTCTACAAATTATCAAAAGACCATTGAGAAGAAAAAAAGGATATCACTTTCATTTCTCTAGTCCTTTAACCATTAAGTACTATGTGATATAATTTGATAACCTTTTTTTGTCAAACCAAATCTTTGCGTGTGTATAATTATACTAGCATGGATACCTAGCGTTTCCCAATGAAAAATAACTGAAAATGTTACACCACAGTCGGAAATATGTTCTCTAATAAAATATTTCTTCTTTACGCAGCAGAAGAAAAATAATATTTACACCAAGAGCTTATTCTGTATTTCGATCCGTACTGTTTACTCAGTCGTAGACTGACATCCCGAGGTGATTTTTGATAAGTAACTGATAAGTTTTGTTTTACCAGTAAAAGCCGAACATCGTAATAGAATATTCTTCCGAAGGAAAATTTGATGCTAGCAATCAATAAGACCTTTAGAAAAGTGTCCTTTTTGAAAAAAGGGTTGGTCGTTCTATTTACGTGTTAACTATAATGTTAAAATGGAGTCCATTATGGACCCTTACTTCCCACCTGTTATATACGAAAGTATGGCTTTCTATTATTTCTGTTACTTCCGTGATTACCAAAATTCTTTTTATGAAATTTGTCATTGTTAGTTATAGTCAGATAAATTATTGTGTTTTGAAAAATTATTTGGGAAAGTCGTACAACGGACGTTAAATATCCTGTTCAGCATTATAGTTAAATGCTAAATAACTTAATATTTTGTTTCAAAACTCACTTGTTTCAAAAGCTATTGAAGGTCTTATTGATTGGAAGCTCCGAAAATGTATTTGGAAAACAAAAACAGTTTTTGGACTATTACTGTTAAAACAAATCTTGACCTAAAAAAAAAACACCAAAAAAGTAAGATGGAGGTAAATAGTAGTCAAAAAACGAATAATAATGGTTTACAAAACTTCATCAGATTAAAAAATAAAGAAAAAATTTAATTACTTTCAACTGTATTTTTTTTTTTTTTTTTCTTTCTTTATTTTTTGACCTGGTTTCAGGTTTAGGCTGCTTGGGCATGTGGAAAAGAGAAGGGGGAAGGGGTGTAAACATAAATAGATCCTGACAGTTGTATGTTGATACTAATCTACTACTGTAACTGTGGCCACTTTTTTTTTTTATCAATATGATACAAAGAAATGCTCGGAACTGTTATAAAAAAAACTAATGTTATTATAAGAAATCTTTAAGTAATTCGTAATAAGAATAATTGTGGAAAATTTTTATATAAAAAAATTATGTTTGCCATGTTCAGAAAAGGAGATTGAGAAAGAAATGACCCGAGGTCAACCTCATATAGCCTAAGTTGACCTTTTGTGAGACTACATGCCAAATATCAGGTCAATAGGCCTTGTAGTTTTAGCATGAAAGGGGCTCAAATATTAGTGTGTGAATAATGGAGTAGCCAACAATGTGTAGGATTAAAAGACTCCTGCCTACCATGAGTCCTTCGTTAGCTCAGTCGGTAGAGCAGTACCTGCGTTTAAGGTAGCTTCCAAGGTTCGATCCCCGCACGGATTTTGTTTCTTTATTCACATTTACGATTTAGGCTGCACATTTAGCAGTCGCTCACACCGGCGACGGGCAAATGTCATTATACACAGACGAAGGTGGATCCATAAGTCCACAAACGTAGTTTTGATCTGAAATTTTCCCTGTATAATGTTCAATATATGTGATTAACATTCACCACTGAATTAAGTGCATTGTCAAGGGAGGAGATTATGCTGAAAAATAAATATTTGTTGAGTAAAATAAATGCGTTATTCATCTTTAGGCTACAGACTTATTGATATACCTACATGCTTATATGTATAATAAATATATACACATATACAAACTCTTAATATTAAATATGGAATTCGTGTTGAATATTATTTATTGTTTCATAAAAAGCATTGCCTATACAAATCGACCCAATAAAATTTGCACATGAATGTAAAAGGAAAAGTTGATTTGCATTAGTTAATGACTTTAATGACACTAATTATTGAAGCGAATTCACTGTTGGTAGGAGGATGCGGCCTCTCTTGGCCTAATGACAAAGCAACCTGGTTGCTCACTACATGCCTTGTCATTGTCCTCAACTGAACCCCCATGTCTCATTTTATTGCTCTCGCTCTAATTAATTCTGCAATAATTTTTCTATGAGATTCTTTCTTGTCACATCAATTCTCCTTTGCCCATCTTTTCTTGTTGCCTCCGTTTGAACTTTTCCTCTTCACCGAACGGCTTCCCTTGATCGTATATCCTCGTCTTCTTCTTCGTCTTCTTCAATGGCCTCTTGCCTTCATTGAACCATGAATGCACTTTATCGATTCATTTCTATTCTATTGTATACATGCTGCTGTATCAGGGTGGATTGGGGTGGGAGTCGGTGCCTTCCTTCTGACTCGGAGGAAAGAGAGCTACCTCCTTGATTCCCCACACACACATACACCCCACACACTTCTCTCCATTAATTATACATAATCTTTGTTTCTTTTTTTTATTTTCACTTTTCATTTTTATATTGATTTCACTTTACTCTATCATAGACATTCTCACCTATACAATTTGTGTTTGTGTGTTAAATGCATGAACATAGTTCTTTTTATTTAGTTCTTCGACCTTTCATGTACTTTCACCATTGTACAAATAGCAATTATGTTAGTTATCTACTTGTTAATCCTGACAATTCCCTTTTCCACTCTTCAGGGAAGTAAGAGTTACAGTATTTCCTCCGTTATCTATATGCCACTCATGTTCGGCACAGAGAGACTGGGGACTGCTTCGTGATCTGGGTAGGGTTAGCCTAACGTTTTAATGCTATTAAGGAGTATGTCACCGAAAGATCCGCCCTTTAACTATTCTTGTTTATCGGCTACCCAGTGTGTGCCTACCCGATTTGTAAGTTGCTTTGAAAGTGAGAATCACAATATGAGTGGCCGACAGACGGGGTTGCTAGATTAGTTTTCTCAAAAGCAGACAAATTCTGTCAATCCTGCCCCAAATTCGAACAGAAACAAATTGATGGCTACAAATAGCTAACTAAAAGTAGCTAGATCATATCACAATAATTAACATAAATAGCTAAAAGTGGCTAGAATTGATATTTGATATCTAAAAACAATTTCTTATATCTAAACGCGACAACAAATATCTAAATTTAGAAATAAAATATCAAAGTTGGCAAAGAATTCTACTTGTTTAGTTTCTAATCAATGTTAAAGAGGATTCTACTTGTTACAGAAGAAATTTATCTAAGAAACTGTGTGTGTGTGTGTGTGTGTGTGTGTGTGTGTGATACTCTTAGCCCATTAACTGAGGATGATGCAAATATCGTCATTGCAGTTCTATGGCTAACTCAATAAAATTTCCATTTTATTGTGATTGATGGCAATCTAGTTCTATCTGTGAGTCAGGGCTTTTATCTTGCAATGGATAACTATTACACTTCATCACATTACACAGTTATTGGGTTACCTATCCAATTCCCCTCATGATCTGTTTGCAAGTATTCAAATGTATGTGCTCTTTGTACCTCTGTTGTTTTCTCAAGATATTTCTTCACTTCACTTGAAATAGTTTTCAAAACAACTTTTATCCTTTCATGATTCTTTCTTCCTCTCTATCAGACGCCTTCACATGGATCTATTGATAACCATTTACATACTTTACTTTATACTTATTGCACCCTCTTCATCTTCAATATTCAAGTCATTTAACCAAATAAATCCGAGAAATTTCCACCATTGCTGTTCTGTCTAACTCAATTAAATTTCCGTTTTATTATTATTATTGATGGCAATGCAGTTCTATCTGTGAATCGGGGCTTTTATCTTGCAATGGATAAGTATTACACTTTCCACCTTTCACAGTTAATGGGTTAATGGAGATTTTACTGATGGCTAATTTTTATTTTTTTTTATTTTTGTTTGTACTTCTCGTTCAATATAATTTGCTGCAAAGTCTTCCCAATTGAAATCAAAAATCAATTCTCATTTGATAGATTTGGCTCGACAATGTTTCTATTCTTTTTGCAGTCTCGGAAGGGTGTTTTTTTTTTTTTGTTGTTTTTGTTGTTTTGTTGTTTTTTTAATTTATGTAAACTCTCTACTTTCTTGCCACCTTTGGTCTGGCTAGCTAGTGCCCTTATGCTGGCTACAGCATCAGCCATCCCTGCCGGGGCTTCCCATATCACAAGTTTCTCTGGCTTGTGATATTTGAAATAGACTGAGGCAACATGCAAGTGGCATCACTCACTTCACCATTCTTGCTTTCGGCCCCTGGGATCCCCAAGCAGTCGTACTGACCAGGCTTGAGGTTGCTTAACTTTGGTGATCGTGCGAGAACCGGTGTATCTAATTTGATTTTGCCATAAGCATTATTATCTTATCACGTCCGATTCTTTCTTTGCATATTTGGAAAATTGTTCTTCTCCCTCTTCACTTCAATTGTTCTTAGAGAAAAACTAGAACCCTGGGGCATAGGGCCACAACCACACCAGGATTGCTTCTGTTGCAGTGGTTTCAGTAGGGCCAGTTGGTTTTTACAGTGTGGAGTTTTTAGTCCGATGCTGAACCCTCATCCTTTACCCATGTTTGGGCCCTGCAGAATGGCCTTTGTTATTCACCCATAGTTGGCAAGGTGAGAAGTGGATTCATGCGTTTTCCAAGGGCATTAGTACAAAGTGAAGGCAAGCAGCTTCAGACAAAACTCTAACTCAGTTCACCGATTTTCTGTTTTCCGTGCCAGTAACCGTTACGCCACACGCATCGAAACCTTTCTGGTACTTCTTGTACATTTAAAAAAATTTTTTTTTTTTTTAGATTGTTTACTTTTTACTTTCTAACATAGACATTCAGTTTTGATTGATTTGCATCGGTTAAGTAAGCCATGACTGTTTTATGTGCATGGCATCAAATCTCTCAGCCAAACGTACGTCACACCAATGACTGATTACATCAACAGATCCTGCTCAGAGGAAGTAAAAGATTTAAAGGAAACTTCAATACCCACCCTATTCCACCATGTACCCCCTCAACACGCATCCTGTACCCCCCTCAACACGCATCCTGTACCCCCCTCAACACGCACCCTGTACCCCCTTCAACACGCACCCTGTACCCCCTTCAACACGCACCCTGTACCACCTCATACCACCCCAATACCTACTCCAGGTAATTACAGGTGGAATTGAAGGTAAATTAAATAAAGGGTTTTTTTTTTGGTTTTTTTTAACTCCTCCTCCATCCCATTTCAACTAGCTCTTTTTTTTTTTTTTTTTTTTTTTTTTTTTTTTTGTTGTTGTAAGATCTAAGTACCGAATGACTTATCAAAATGTACCCTCATGCATTTCCAGCAACTGGGTTGATTAAAAAAAAGATGGCTTCCTTCTGCTGGCCTTTTTTCTCTTTGGCTGCAAATAACACAAACTTGCTTTTCTCATAGAAAAATCTATCCAGAAATTCTGTCTACTAAATTGCATTTAACAATTGATTTCTCTTCTGTTCGTCTCTTCTACCATTTTGATAGATTGCCCTTCGATCTTTTTTTCCCCATCTTTCTATTGCTCTATTAAGCATTCTCTTTTTTCTTTTTTCTTTACTTTATTTTTTTACAAAAATATTTGATTTCCTTTCTTTTCAAAATGAAAAAAAAAGTTTTAAAATAATTTTCTTTATAATTGAAATGTCTAAATACACTGTAGAAAAATCTACAATTGAACTCACTGTCCATTTCTTGTGTGACTTCATTCAAAAAGATTTGAATCACAGGATGAGAAGTGTTCAATACAAGAGCAACTTATACACACAACAATGAACTGATATTTTTTGTGTTATTGTAAATCATTTGTATTTTGAATACTGACTTAAAAGTGGGAGCTTCTTTTCTATTCTAAATCTTTCAATTTGATATCATTATACTATTATTCTGCTTGTTTGTATGTAAGACCATTACACTTTCTGATTGTTATTCATTCTCCTCTCTCTCCGCCCTTACAATGTAATGAGCCATCGTAAGAATGGAAGAGGGTGCTTATGCTTGAATGGGAGCAAAGGTGACTCCACCTTTACTATAACTGTCATTCATTGATTACTCTTTCCTCGCAAGTCTGAAGCCTAAAAATAAGTTATAGTAGTAGTAGACCACAGGAATATAGACAGATAGCAAAAGTAATCAATAATAATAACAGATATATTGGTTTCATTTTCTTTTGCATGTTATTATAGTTAATATAGATACAGTAATTTATTATGGAATGTAACAAAATGATATACTTTAATTGCAGAAGTATATATGCAAAGGTAATGATAACTTAGTTGTGGAATTTCCAAGGGTCCAGCTAGTAAGTAATGATTGTATAAAATGTCCTAAGGAATTTTGGGTTTGTGCTTTTTTTTTAATGCAGGATCCAAATCCTCAGTTATATATTCAAATTCTTAAAAATCTCAAAATAGGGATTATTCTTTAAATTCAATCAAGATTCATGTTATACTCTTTACAGATGGCATGTGGCTCAACCAGTTATATAGCGTCATAGTCTCTTTGGAGGTGTGAGTGACGTAACGGTTAACATTGTCTAATCACATTCTGTTGGATTCCCTTACATCCACTTAACAAACACACACTCATATATAACACGTCCGCATGGACATTCATTGGACAAGCCAACTAGCCATTCAGAAAACAACAATAAACTAGATGTATAAAAACAATTGGAAATAACACTCAAATGTTCATTATGAAAATCTATATGTGAAACAAGCAGTACCGCTTGTAATGAACCATTAAAATTGATTCTCATAAATATCCGCTCTACCTTTGTATTGAGATCTCTTCGGATCATAACTAAGGTCTACGAGGATATTGATGCATAAGTGTATCATACATTCAATATTATCTAGATATAGATAGATAACATTCTATATATGTTATGGGCTTCGCTACAGATTGACAGTCCGTTTCATTGCCACATGCAACTCATCAGGCGAATGGTTCTAATAAACATTATTTCAAGCAGCAGTTTTGGTGAAACAATTGGATCTGAAAATATTCATGTTTCAGTCCAGTTAAAAGTAAGCATACACATTAATAATATTTGAGGAAAGAACATTTTTAAAGCTATTTTAAGACTAATTAAAAAAATGTTTTGAATCGGAAGCAATAGGGAAAGTAAGTGGTCCCAATTGGGAAGTTTCACACCCTTGCTCACTCAATGTCTTTTAAAAACGGTGCACAAATAAAAGAAATAAGAGAATTGATGAAAGAAAATAAGAAGTAAATACATAAATTATACTTTCAAATGGTTCTTCGGACGATTGAACTCTTTCTTGTTATTTGTGTTGTAAACACGACGTTTCGGCCGATCCATTCTTCGGCCTTCTTCCGGTGTAAGATCATAATGTGATGAGTTAAACAGTAGTTATGTTTAAAGGGGAGTAACCCTTATATCACAGGGCCCGGGTGTTTCTGTGTCTTTGTCTTGTGTTTACAACACAAATAATCCGAAGAACCATTTGAATATTAATGACCCTTCTCAAAACTATAGAAAATAAATTATACTGTTATTGCTTTGAATAAATTAAATTGTTTTTTTGTTGTTTTTTTTATTTGTACGCCGTTTTTAACATCGAGTGAGCGAGGGTGTGAAACTTTACAATTGTGTCCACCTTCCGTACAATGTGCCGTCATGTGTGACATTAACAATATTTCATTGGGGAAATTGTGAAAACATTTGTGTATTGGAAATGTATACACCTTGTTTTTGTTTATTCCTGTCGACTCCTTGTGGAGCTATAGGGCCGCAACCACTCTGCTGGGGTTTCAGTAGCAAGTGGGTTTTTATGGACTGGAGTTGCCCTCTACACCCAGCCCTCTTCATTTACCCGGGTTTGGGACCAGCTATGGCGACTGCCAAGCTGTAGGGGTTTTTTTTCTGTCAAAGTGACTGCCTTACAGGGCTCCAACTGCCTTGCTATTTATCTATAGAGGGAGAATTGAGTTCATGCCTTAGTGCGAAGTGAATGTAAACCGTCTCGGCAGAAAAAACTGTTCGCCAATTCCGTTTTCCCTTCTGGTAACCGTTATGCCACTGCGCACTTATTTGTTTATTTTTCTCTCTTTCTCTCTGATTGCAACTTACCTGTTTTTATCACGTACGCACAGGACACACACACGCAAATGTACGTATTGGCTAATTCTTCTTTTCGTAAGGGGTCACTACAAGTCAACATAAGGCAAAAAAAAAGATCAACCAGATTCTGTGAAGATGTTGCCTTCCCCCTACAACGCCGCCTCAAAAGAGTAATTAGAGAATATTATTTTTGTTGTGGTGGTGAGTGACTCTGTTGTGTGAACCAGTGCTTGATATGCGATAACCTGAAGGTGTGCCGCTGCCTGCTGCTGCTGTCTTCTCGCCGAGAGAGACTCCTGTCACTTTTTATTGACAATGGGGTAACAGCTTGTCAAAGTGCTGACCTATTAAACACATCTGTACCATTGTGTGTCGTCCTTCCATCCATCGAGAGCTCAGTTCAGCCACAGCCGTATTATTGCTAGCTAAACACAAATCTTAAACACCCCTGTAAAAGCAACGCCGCCCCCCTCGCCTTTTCTCTACCTTGGCCTTCCCGACCACGTTTATTGTTGTTGTTACCACCAACACCATCTGTTCATTTGTGTTTTTCTGAAAACCTTCTTCGCCCACTCGTTCAATTTGTGGTTGTGTCTGTACAGATATTTAACCTCACCTTTTTTTTAAGAGAAGACATTACAAGTGATAATTGCATTGTCCATTGCAAACATTCAAATTGAAATTAAATTTAAAACCATCTTTAGTCAATGACGTCAGATTAGGATTGTTTTTGTTTTTCAAAACCTAAACACAATAAAAACGGGTTTGGTTAGTCACTCAATTAGAAACCGTCATGTGACCAATGTTTTTGGCAGCTTGCCGTGTTGAGGGTGATCAATTTAAAACAATTGGGAAAGGGGGTGATCAATGAAAAGTTACTTCTCTCGCCTTTTGTTGGGCAATGATCATTTTTAAAAAGTCTGAATTTAAAAAACAAAACAAAAGTGAATGAAGCAGGACACAAACTGGGGATCAATTTAGCATAAACTTACATGGCAAATTGAAACTCCAACTAAAACCTATTTAGGGGGTGGATTTTCAAAAACAAAATCTTTTTTTTTTTAGATATAAAGAGTAAATGTTAAATTTCAGCTTTCTAGCTCCATGGATATGGCCTGTACAAGTGATACATACATACAAAGCCAGCTGGACCAACTTGAAAACTGAAGAAACCTATGTTTTCATTCAAACGGTTCTTCAGACAATCCTTCTTGATGTTTGTGTAAACACAACGTTTCGGCCGATACATTCTTCAGCCTTCTTCATGTGTAAAATCAAATCAGAGCATGATGGGGTAAACAGAAGTTTTGTTTTTAAAGGGGGTAACCCTTATAACGCAGGGCCCAGGTGTTTCTGTCTTTGTCTTGTCAGGTTTGGGTCTGTTGAGAATCGGAAGCCACATCAAACAAGGTGGCCAATCGTCCGAAGAACCATTTGAATATTAATGACCCTTCTCAGAACTATAGAAAATACATGTCTTCAGTTTTTGTGACAAATTCGGTTGACAATGGATAAATAAATATGGAATGAATGGGGAGTATTGTTAACAAAGAGGAGGATCTCTTTGGAAACAGACTTGTTCTCAATGATTATGGCATAAATATCATTAACACCATGACAATGATGATTTGATATTTTTAAATTGATTAAAAAAACTTGAGTTATCAAGATGAGGATAGGATATATTAGGTGTGTACAAAACATGAGGATAGGATATATTAGGTGTGTACAAAACATGAGGATAGGATATATTAGGTGTGTACAAAAGTTCCCAGCCCCTTTTCTTAAAAACTAGCCACAATCTTTGATGTTATAAATCTCTAATTTTCAAAGATTAATATTTAAAAAGTTCATTTAAGTGTAATTATTGCACCAATTTGGCTTTGATCCAATTTGTATTCCCATGCAACCCCTATGAGGTTTAACAGCATTTTGGTATTTCAGATTTCACAAATGGAAAACAGGATGCCAAGAGGAAGGCGTTTTTGGTCTTGGCTTGAAATCAAATTGTTCTCTTCTTTGGCAGATTATAGCTAAAGACTTTCTTTCATTGATGTGAAGACCAAACCACGGGTTTTGTGGCTTTCAGTCATATGCTTTAACCACTGGGTTACTGCTAAGGACTTTATAACCTTTGTATGGGTCATTGTAGTAGAAATGGGGAGAGGGGAAAACAGACACAGTTTCAAATGCAATGAGCCCAACGGCACGTCAATGCTGCAACACTGGAACGATTCCTTCAAGGGGCACTTTCTTGCAAACTCCGAGCGACTACGATGTCTCTCACCGTATAAGTCCCAAACACAATTCCGACGTGGCTTTATGTGGTGAGCTAAAAGCAAACTTCCGAGCCCTCGCATAGCCAGCAACTCGCCACATCCAGGTTGCTGGTGCTCAACATACAGGTTACCCTCGTTCCACTTCGTCTATAGATGTCTGCAACACCTTTCGCCTGCCGTACTTCAAGCAGGTGATTTCCTCTGGCGAGTCCATTTCCACTTCATCGCCACATAAATAAATTCTTAGTATTTATAATTATTTATTTCTTTTATACGTTCAATCAAATAATTCTATAAAAAGACAATTAGAAAATCTAAATAAGATCTGGGTGACATTCAAATTTTGATACTATTTCTCATTTCCCTCTTCACACTATTTAATTCAATGTTCTCAACCTGATTACATTGAATTTTGAATATTTTTTTAAAATGTGTTTCTTTCTTTCCTTCATAATTCTTTTTAGTATCATAAAAGTAAAACTTTACTACATACTATCAAACAGGGCTCCACACTAACTTTATTCACTACCGTCCCAAAAAACAATTTTAACCATCCCGAAGGAAATGTAAACTGTCCCAAAAAACAATCCACACCAAGTTTTTTTTTAAAAAGGATATCTTCTCCTGACACTTCCTGGACAGAAGTGATTATTTATTTATTTATTTTTTTTTTTTAAATTTAATTTTTTCTTTTTTATTTAAAAAAAAATTATTTTTACCGTCAGCATTAATATCAAAGTTTGGCCGGCTTATTGAGCTCTAAGTGAATTCAAAATATCACAAATTAAAACCATAATAATTTATCAAATGTTGTCTATTTTAAATCAGTAGGCATAAGGAATTTTGTATCTTTTTTAAATTTTTTTATTTAAAAAAATAAAAATATTTTTCTATAAATAAATACTCAACTTTGTTGGCCAGTTTCCTATTCTCTATTCTTTCCTGCAGTCACAGGATTAGTAAATGTACTAATATTCTCTTATCTCTAATAATGTTCCGCTCCAAAAGTTTTATTGGAATCATTAAGTCCAGTATTTACATTTTATGAAGAGTTTTTCTTCCTTTTTGACTTTGGACTGATTGAAGATTTAATGGTAGGAAAATTTGACTTCTGACTAGAAATTCTAAGCATGTCCTCATCAGTAGTGTTGTCATAGGAGCGAGCAGGCATCATGTTACTATGAACACTTGGTATTGGTCATTTAAAATGTACGCCTGCATGAATGTGTGTTGTGTTATTGACATAATAATAATATTGCTGTCCGGTACTCTTGAGGGCAGCAGATCCCACAAGGCAGAAGTCCTGTGCGGCATGGCATGTTACGATATATATGCTGGACAGTTGTACAAGTGCATTAAAGTTGTCAGCACAGCCGGCCCTAGCGTGTAATCTGAATGCATACATACTCTTCCTCTTCCATTTGCCACGCCTTGATCTATTGTGTTGCTAGGTAAGATTCATGTGAAATGTTTAACTGACAGACAAGTTTGTATTAATAAGAGTGTGGTTTGTCTGTTTTTATTGAAGGTTATTATCATCGGCACAACCTGATGATTTGTACGTATCCCCAGAAGCCAATAAACAATAGATACTGTATTGGAATCTGTTACCGCCACTGATTAGGTATTTATTCACGAGGCGGAACATAAAGTGGGGACCTCACACTCCGGCACTTTCTTTTGGGACACCTCAGTGATTGACCTTGACTCTACCCCTTTAAGTGCAATAGGGTGGTGCTGCCACCTGTAGAACCGGCCCCCCAAAAGACCAGAGATTGGGGAACTCATAAGAACTCAGACCTATTTCTACTTGAAGGAAAATTATGTGGCATTCTGGGTAGGCAAATTGACACACAGTTACGTGACTGCACCAGGAAGTTCAGTAGATGTAACTTAGTACATGTCATGAGTTAAAATCAAGGATAAGATATAATATTATATAAGAGACTGTCCAGATCAATTAAATTGTGACACCAGTATCACGTGGCTGGATAGAAAGACAGCAAAATTCATTATTCTCAATTTATGGTTCAAACCAAACTGGTAGTATTTTCATCAAGGTAACTTAATTTTACCACCACCACTGCTTAATTTACGGGGTAAAAAGAAGGGTTCATTTTATTCCCGTTGATAGCTTCAATTCGCGGATCACTAGGGGCATTGAATTCAGTTTTGGTTAAAATTGTAACGACTCTCTCCCTAACCCTGGCAGGTAGGGGGGAAACTGTTGACCATTCCTGCTGTCTGTCCAACTGATTAACTCCCGCCTGATTTGAATAGAAGTCCTAAAAAAAACTCTGCAAAGCTGATTGGTCAGACGTATTCCCTTTGTTTCCCTTGGTCAGCTGTTTGACCTATTTTCTAGCCCTGGGAACATATGGTGTTTTGGTCAAGTACCAATACTATTCCCCTAAAATGTGCAAACACACGAACACACAACCTGAGTGTATTTTATTACAGTGGGGGAGGTATGAAGACTTTGGTATGTTGAGTTATGGGCGATCCGATTGTTTACATTTTATAAACAAAAAAACATGTTATTGGTTTTAAATAAACAATATGGTAATCAATATAAGTTTTCTGACGGAGACCTTTTCTACTTTTGAGATTTTATGTTCTGTTTCTTTTGAAGGCCTTCCCTACTTCCTCCTCTGCTTCTTGTTATGGTAATGGCCACTGGCATTTAAATATTATCCCTTTGAATCCTAAGTACCTGAACTCTTGAGGGGAAAGGGTTAAATTAATTTTTTTTTTTTTTTTTTTTTTTTTTTTTTTAAAGCTTTGTTCATTGACTACTGAAATGCTTCTGTCATTTTTACAGTTGGTTTGCTGCATAAGTCAAATATCTCGAGGTGGCGGGGAGGGGGGTTGTGTCATCGATTTGGCTTCTGGTGTATAGTAGAATAGCGCTCAGCTCGGAATATTGGGCTTACAGGTTGAAAGGCTTAAGCCTAAGTAACGACTAAAAGGGAAGCAGCTCTCTTGCACACAGTCACAAAATATTAGCAACATTATCACAATTGACCAGGCCAAACATACATATATATTGGCTCAAATGCTCTTGTGTTGTCTGACATAAATGCTGAATACTTTATATGGAAAGGGAGCAAAACGGTATGTGGGAAGCATATACAAAGAGAAAAGGAGGGAGTGATTGAATTAATTAATAAAATCCCTGGTCTGCTTCTAGATGTTGCCTATCAAGGTGGTGCAAAGTGTGGCACCTCTACTGATGGAAACCAAGGAAGACAGTTCTTTTCTGTCATCCCAACACTGAAGAAACTCTGCATCAAGGAGAAATATCAAGATAATGTTCTTGAACTTCATTGCCTGGTCAGCTGTGTCACAACAGCTGGTAAATACTGCTCTGCATAGAGAGAAATGCCTTGAGGCTAGTAGTATGCTTATTGCTAACAGTTTTCCGTGGGCCAAAGTTAACCACATTTTGCACTGTGCTGCACCATTCCCCAGAACTGATAGACCTGAATAATAGTCATGGACTCTGATCATTATCGGAAGAAGGGCTGGAATCTACCAATAAACATATCTGAAAATATTTAGAGGTCCTTGCCTGCAAAACATCCCCAGTTGCCCAAATCACAGATGTAATGCATCGTCTCTTAGAATGCTCAAATATAGTTGTGTTGCACATGCGAAAAGTGATTGAAAAGATGCATAATATGTCTTGAGTGCGGATCAAAGAAAGATACTGTCCGTGTTCACACAAGAGCTACAGCCAGAGGGCGAATATAACAATCTAGTTAATGAACTGCTGTTATAGATAGATTGAAAGATTGTTTTATAAACTTGCTATTTTTGTATGTATTTTAGAAGACAGCTGGTATGAAAATAAATTCTTAACATTATGAAAATTTTGTGTAATTTTCCATGCATTTTGACATCAACGTAAAACTTAAATGTTCCTTTTTGAACCCCCATAGCCTTAATAAGGGTATGAAAACTACATAACTCTTAGAAATTTCACTAAAATAAAGATTTGAAAGGTTCCTTTTTAGAACTTTCTTTATAGAATACAAAGTTGATTTTTCTCAAAAATCTCTAATTTTTGTGTTATGGTGTGTGGCTTCTCAACAGATTTTCAAACCACAGAGGCCAACGGATGTTTTGTTTTATTACATCTGTTCTCAGTATGGAAACCGCTTTCTAGAATGGTGTCAACCACCTCGTTCATTTCTCAAAGTTAAGTTATCACACAATGAATTCCTCATTCCCCCCCCCCCACACTCCCCGTTTAAGTGCCAATTGCGACACGTGAGGAAATGTCTCCATTTCTCAAACAATCCATAGAGACCCAATCATTGTTTGTAGAAAATGTGGGCTTTTACTGGGTCGGGATGCTAGCCCACACACTCGAGATGTACTGCCTTACAGTGCTAAAGGGCTCCAACTGCCTTGGTAAATAACCCATAGCTGGAAGTAGGGGGGGTGATTCATGCCTTTCCCAAGGACATCACTGCAAGGTGGAGGCAAACTATCCCAGCCTGAGTTTGAACTCGGTTTGATGATTCCATTCTCTGTGGCATTAACTGTTAGGCCACCCACACCATCAAACATACACATTATATAAATACGGGTTCTGTAAAAAGGAAATCAAACTCCTAAAACTCTTATCTCAGTTTTCTTTTCTGTTATTTTTTCTATTATTGTTTTCGCTGGTGTATCCGGTTTCTTTTATCCTTACTTTTTTTTTTTTCTTTTTAAAAACTTTATAGATGATTTTGTTCTAAATTTCACGAGTTCTATTTTTATATGGCCACCGTTTAACTGAATCGTCCTATTTCTATATCCTGCTGATTTATTTCCACATGAAGACTCAGGCTTTATGTCTTGACTTGGCTGCTTGTTTAGTCCAGTTACTACTAAACAGATTAATTTGTCCGCTACCTACTACCATGTGACAGTCACACTATAAATAATACTAAAGCTTTCCATTTGCAATACTTGTCAACTTCAAAATACTTCATTTTTTAACGTTGATTCCACTGAAATTGTTTTACTCTCATTTTAGAAAAAGTCCAGAGACGAGCAAACTAAGTTAGTACCGGAATTTAAAAAGTATGTGGATAGGCTAAAAGTGTTAGGATTAACATTGTTAGAAAATAGAAGAGATCGGGGAGACTAAGATTAGCATGGTTTAGAAGTAGTAAACCCTGATGTATTTTTTACTAGAAGTGGGTACAAGGGACTGAGGCCACATATATACGGTAGAAATAGAAGTAGATTGAATATCAGAAAATTCTTTTTTAGCAATAGAGTAGTAGAACTTTGGAATAGATTATCAGAATATGTAGTGCTATCAACAGATGTAAATGATTTTAAGATGAATTAGGATGTTTATTACACCATCGCAAAGTTTTAAGGCCCTAGATATTGTGTAAATTTGATTGTGTGCTTATATATACAAATTGTATACTTTTTTTTTTTCTTTTTTTTTTTCACACTAAAATAAAATGTTCTCAAATAGGCTTTAAAATAGATATTTTTGAATTCCATGAAATGTCAAGATTTGTGTGCGTGTCTTTTCTAATAAGAATCATTCAGGAAGTGAATTGAAAAATGGACCTGTGTAGTGGTTTCGAAACTTTGAAAACTCGAGGACCCCTTCTATAAAGGAAATATTTTGGTGGACCCCTATTTTTAGCATTTAGTTTTTAGACAGTAATTAATGAACTATGATAATAAGGAACTTTTTACCTTTTTTAAAAATCATTTTTATTTTAAATGGATTACATTTATTCGAATCCTAATATCGAATATATGGTACAGGTCTGCCTACAAGATTTGTGTTTCTTGATAGCTGCGCAATGGATGACTCACCCAGTGAAGCCTGCTGGACGGGAGATCCATTGTGGAACTTTGGCCCGAATGTGTCTGATTTGCGACAGATCTTCTATCCAGTGTGGCACCAGTCTTATTGTTGGGCTCATTTGTCCTAATTTCAAATTCATGGTATTAATTTAACTTTTCAACTGTGAAAACCCGACCGTTATCTGACGAACCCCCAGGGGTCCACAGACCAGTTTCCAATCCACTGGACTAGGTTGTTTGCTTGTCTCTCTAGTCATAGCAAAACATTCATTCATTTCTCATAACTTATGGTTTAAGGTGTCTCTAGATTTCTTCATAAATGACCTTTCAGAATTTTTAACAAGAACATTTTCTTCAAAGGGTTTTTTCTATTCTTGTGAATTGGCTGTGAACAGTTTTCAGCTTTCTACTATCAATCCATGTATTTTGGTAATTAGAAACCATCAACCAAAACTGTCAACATAGGTTTCTTCAGTTTTTAAACTGGTCTGGCTGGCTGTATCACACTTTTTATTTTTTATTTTAAAAATATTAGAGAGCATTGCCTATTTGACTTTATTTACATTCACAATATTAGAAACTGTCACCAAAACTTTCTTCGGTTTTTAAACTGGTCCGGCTGGCTGTATCACGCGTACAGGCCACACTGATGGCATTAGAGGGCTGAAAATAAAACTGTTTTATTTGGGTTTTTCTTAAATTCATCCTCTAAATTGGTTTTTAGTGGATTCTATTTATAATGTAAGTTTATTCTAAATTGATCCCTCTGTTTGTGTCATGCTTGTTTTTTGTTTTTTTGAAAATTCAGGCTTTTTTAGTGATAACTGGCCAACAAAAGACGAGAGAAGTAACTTATTCATTGATCACCCTTTTTTTTTTTTTGCCAATTTTTTTAATTGATCACCCCCAACATGGCAAGCTGCTAAAAAAGATATTTTTGACTTGGAAGTAGTTTTTATTCAGTTTTTGAAATGTTGCTCTTAGATTGTTTCATCCACTTTTCTTAAGCAAGTATCCCCCCACCCACATGCCCCCCTCCTCTCGATAGTTTGCTTTGTGTACCACTTTTTTGCCATTTTATTAAAAAAGGCTGAAAAGCGAAAATAGCGATGTTATAGAGACAGCATGTACCCTCTTCCTAATTCTCTTACACCAGTCTCCTGTAACTCCCACAACCCCAACCTCCAACGACTCAGCCTAACTGACCATATTCACCATTTTATTTTATTTTTTGAGGTCTGGGAATGCTCAAAAGAATTTTTCTATATAAATTAATGCTGATTGCCTCGCTTTACACCATTTCAGAAAAGTTATTATGGGAAGTGTGGGAGGGTGTACGTTTTTATCTAATTTGAGCTACAATAATCAGTGTCTAGTTTTTAAGTTGTTTGAACTTCAGTAGTGTTAACAGATAATCTCCTTGTGATCTCCCCCAACTAATAATGTCTGCTTTTCTTATTCCCCGATTGTTCACTTTTAACTGCTATTAAAAATCAGCAGCTGTCAGGAATAGTTGTTGTAGTAGTAGTATTATAGCTACTGCTACTACATGGTAATAATTGTTGGCCTTTTGTTTTAACATAACAGCGATAAAAATACTGAAACGACTAATGAGGTCAGATTTGTTTACTAGTGTCTGTTGGTGGTCCATTTACACATTCTTAGACAGGGTACATTCGAAAACTATTTTCGATACAGAGAAAGCAGCTTATTGATCACTTTGGGACAGGGTCTTCTAGATAACAATAACCGGCTGATAACATTAACCCATTAACTGCAGATGACTGAAATTTCTGTCGGTCACACGATGGACCCTTCCACTTAAAGTTACTGACCACTTTTCTGCTGGTTTCTCTGTCCGTAACTTTCGAGTGGAAGGGTCCATTGTTTACAGAGAAAGCAAACTGTTCGGCTTATTTGGCACCACCCTTTTATAATCAAAGTTATTGTCATTCTTAGAATGCTGCGACTGAGCTGCTCCTGCGGCAGTTATGGGGTTAATAAGCAAAGGATGTTAAAACGGGTCTGGCACTCAATAGAAACTGTCACGTGACCAACGTCTTTTGGCAGCATGCTGTGTTGGGGGTGATCAATCATAAATTGGAGAAAAAAAGGTGATCAATGAATAAGTTACATCTCTTGCATTTTGGTGGGCAATAATCACTAAAAAAAAAAGTATGATTTTTCAAAAAATAAGCATTAATGCTGCCAGACACAGACTAAGGGATCAATTTAGCATAAATTTAGATTGCAAACTGAGCCCCCCACTAAAAACCTATTATTGGGGGGAATTTTCATAAAAATGATTTTTCTAGACATAATAAGGACTAAATGTTGAACATACACTTGATACATACATACATACATAGCCAGCCAGCCTGACCAACTTGAAAACTGAAGAAATCTATGTTGACAGTTTTGGTTGGCGGTTTCTAATTGGAACAATTTACATAAAACAAAAAAAGCATTTTCCCTATTCATTGAGGAGTGTGTGTACAAAATGAACAGTTAGGGATTGGCGTAGTCCGGATACATAGATAGATACATAGAAATGTGTGAACACATGAATAACTTAAACGTTTGGTAGCAGTGATTAAAAAAAAAAAAAAATTTTTTTTTAAAATATCAAGTATAAACCTTCTTTTTCTTCCTAAACTGTCTAATGCAATTGTATTAGTTTTGACTACCACAAGACCATCTTAATTTAAATTAAGATAAAAGTAAATGGTAGTCAAAATTGATACAATATTCGGTTACAATACTTCATCTAATGATAGAATAATCACCCAGTGCAATGTCTCCTTCATTTGACTATCTGCACAAGATGTCAGCTCGTCCTACGTGAAAGAATTTAAATAATAGAAAGGGATACGACTGTCGTGTGGCCTTGATTTATTTCTCGGAATATGTGACCTGAAACAAATACTTTTCTTGCTGTCTCTTCCTACCAACAACAACGACACATGCAGGCAGAAACCCGAGTGTGCAACCAACTACTTCCTCTTTACACAACTTTCGGGCACCACATCCCAAATGACAAACACATGTTCTTGGCTGTTGTAAGGAAACGTGCTACAATGACCTGCATACTAAACAGAGGCATAGCTCTTGAAATCGCACCACGGGGCCCAAATGGAGGGGGAACCCAAAAGCTTTATAAATAATAGTTCTGACTACTTTCTACAGACATTATATATTAACAAATTTTCATCAAATCTCGCTAAATTCTGGGTGGGGGTCTCTTGAAAACATGGGGCCCCAATGGAGGGGGACCCCCGAAAGCTTTATAAATAGTAGTTCACCTAATGCATTTCTACTGACATTATATAATAATAACAAGGATATGTTTGTACATACATGAATTGCATAAATAATTTGGTTGTTTTTCACCAAATAAGTCTACTGTCTTTTTCATCAAATCTCACTAAATTCTGGAGGGGGCCCTCAAGGGCCAAACCCTCTTGGGCCCCGAAATCTCTATCTACATCACTGATTAAAAGAAACGAAAAAAGTTCTTAGAAAATATTACTGTAAAATTGGCAGAAGCTCCCCCCCCCTCCCATCTTTATTATAACCTGATTTAATCGGACTAGTGTCCTCATCTTAGCATAACATGGAAAGTGGCAGTTTCAATCAAGGTTGTTTACGTTCACTTTGCACTAATGCCCTTGGGAAAGGCATGAATCCACTTCTCCCCCCTAGCTATGGGGGGGGAGCAGCTGGAGCCCTTTAGCCCAGTCCAAGAGAAGGTTACTGACAGAAACCTTCAGCGTGGCAGTCACCATAGCTGGTCCCAAGCCTCGGTAAAAAGGAGGGCTAGTAACTCCATCCCACAAAAATAAACCCAACCTACTTGCTACTGAAACGGCAGCAGGGTGGTTGCAGCCCTATACTCCACAAGGAGTTGACAGGAATAAACAGTATCCTCATCAGTGTAAAATAAGAATAATTCCTCATCTCAGAAAAAGATTTCTCCAGATCTGTACAGGAATACTTTGAATAGTGTGGTTTTGATTAGTGCAGGTTTTGATGTACAGTTACGGTATTGCTGTACAAATTAATGTAACTAAGTATAATCTGACCCACACAAGGTCATCTTGACAGGAATAAACAGTATCCTTATCAGTGTATAATAATAATTCCTCATCTCAGAAATTCAGACAAAAATTCCTCCAGATCTGTACAGGAATACTATGAATAGTGCAGTTTTGATGTAGCACAGTTAAGGTATTGCTGTACAAATTAATGTAACTAAGTATAAACTGACACCAGCATCTGACCCCACACAAGGTGGTCATCTTGGATTATGAGATAAAAGGATGTTTCTGTGCAATTCTAAAGTTCCAAATTCGAATTCTGCCTCATAAAAAAAATGTATGATTTTACACCAATTTCATCCATATCAGATTAGTTAATGCAACTTTATTTCAATTACTATTTGCATAAAAAAAAATCACATTGAATTATAATAAGATATTGAACAGTACGGTTTTGAACAGTACGGTTTTAGCTTTGGAACGAACTAACCACACTAATCAAGGTGTAGTACCTGTATTGCATTTTTATCATCTTTAGTTTGTATTGTTTACTTTGCGTTCTTTTGGCTTGTAAATCAGTGAACAGGTATCAAACGTTGCCACTGCCAAAGCCTTTCACTACTGAAGTGACCTGTTTAATCAGGAATGTGCATAATTAACAGTTGTTGTGTTAGTAACAAGCTTATTGCAAATGTTGAGTGTGTATGGGTGGCTACTGATATGCAGGCTGAGGGGGAAGTCAGCCCGGTCAAATGACAACAGCTATGTACATAGAACTGTTTATCTTGGTAAGGCTTTTTTTAACACGCATGCTCAGTTCCGCAAGGCCTTTGAGAGAGAACAATTTAAGTCGGGACTTCTCAAGGTAGGGATCGGGAGCCCCCCTGGGGGTTGCGTAAAGATTATTGGGGCTGGGGGGCACAAAGCATTTGAAAATCTTTTTTTCAAAGAATAATTATGTAAATATTTTTCTTTTTTCTTTCTTTTTTAATCTCTATCCAAAAATGTACTCCTGGTGTTTATTGTAAAAGACTAATTTTTTTTTAATGAATTTCATTTTTATTACGTTTTTAATGATTTATTTTTGATTTTGATTTTTTTTTTTTTTTTGTAATAAAACAGTAAAACTTATATAAATATATTGCAATTTTTGACAATTTTTTAATTCTTTATTTCTTTATATGTTTAGTTAGATTATGACTAATTGATGGATTGTTTTGTTTAACGGCACATCGACCCTTGGTGGGTCATTTAGTGCCGGATTCAGTAGGGGGAGGGGATCCAAAGTCCCCGTGACTAGAGACTTGAGGGGGAGAATCCCAAATCCCTGTCATAGATTACGACTAAAGACTAATATATAGTCCCATAGCTTTTATAACAATCAATATATATCGATAGATGCACATTGCATTTTTTATATGTGGATAATTCAACACTGTTTTGTTTGTACTTTTTAAAAACTACTTAATTTTTTTTCTATAGTTTGGAGAAGGGTCATTAATATTCAAATGCATTAGCCAGACAAGTACAGATTTCAACCTGATGTGGCTTCCACTTCTAAACAAATCTAAACCCGACAAAGACACAGAGACACCCGGGCCATGCGCTATAAGGGCTAGCCCCTTTAAACATAACTTCTGTTTAACCCATCACACTCGGATTTTACTTCTGAAGAAGGCCGAAGAATGGCCAAAACGTTGTGTTTACAACACAAATAACTAGGAGTTAAATCGTCCGAAGAACCATTTGAATACTTAATTTTTGTTATTGATAGTGTTAAGAATTAACTGCTTACATGTGAATGAAAAGCTGATATTTTCACAATCTTATTTCAACATATATATATATATCCCAGGAGACTCACAAGGATTAAATAATCTACCCGTGTGGGTGGGTGGGTTTTGTGGGTATGGACGAAATGCATTTCATGATTGAGTATTCCTACCTTGAGTACATGTGCCATAAGTATAGAAATGTGCCGTAGGCTTGAGGTTCTGGGCTTGTTCTTGATATTAGAAACCATCAACATGGGTTTCTTCAGTTTTTAAGCTGATCCAGCTGGCCATGTATATACCACGCATACAGGCCACACCAATGGAGCTAGAGGGCTGAAAATTTAAACATTTACTACTTATGTTTAGAAAATTTTTTTATTCACCCCCCTAAATAAGTTTTTAGAGGGGAGTTAATTTGGAATGTAAGTTTATGCTAAATTGGTCTCTTAGTTTGTGTCCTTGTTTTTCGAAAATTCAGACTTATTTAGTGATCACTGCCCAACAAAAAGGCAAGAAAAGTAACCTATTATTGACCCCCCCCCTTCCAATTTTTTTATTGATCATCCTCAATGGGGCATGCTGCCAAAGGATGTTGGTCACATGACAGTTTCTAATGAGTGACTAACCAGACCTGTTGTTTTAAGAACTGAATTGAACATGTTTTTTGTCCACAATTTGAATAACTCCACTTTGTAAGCTTTGTTATTAGAACCAAAATGTATGTAAAAATAGAATTTTGTGCTTCGAAGAAGAGGTTAAGGTGGAAATGTTAAAAGGAGAAATCTAAACAGGATATGGAAAATAGTTGACCAATTTTCCAGTCATGGAAAAAACACATGGAAAATGAGAAAATAAGTAAAATATCCTGGAAAATCTTGTTCTGGAAAATTATATTATTATACATTCTCCTATTTTCCGGTCATACTTTTTCTTCCCTTCTGCCCTTCTGGATGCGGGTTTGCCAAATAAAGATATTTATCCTTTATTCTTATTCGATGAAGTATTAATCATTATTATTAATTTTTATAACTTTTATCTTTTCCGCAAAGAAAAGTATATAAATCGGTATATTTTTACTATTAAATCCAATTATAAATTTGACTAAACCGGCCCAGGATTCGTCCTGGTGATGGAAAGTTCTGAAAAACATTGCTCGGGGTTCGTTCCATGACCCTAGTCCAGTGAGCTCAGGATTTGTCCTGTGACTATGTTGAGCCTGCCCTAATGTTCTTGTGACATTAGTCGCGGGGACTAAGGAGATTTTTAGAACTGCCCACACATGCATGTGTGTGACACCACACTAAAAACTGATTGTGTGTCAAATCTGCCCTCGTGGGGAGTCAGATAAATATCTATTGGTGGTCGTGAAAGTGCTCTTTGACACAAAAAGGTTGGGGAGCCCCTGAGCTAGATCATCACTGGGAAAGTCCTGGAAAATGATCTCTAGAAAAGAGTGGGGACCCTGATAAAAGAGTGACTCTTAAAACTTAGCATTTAATAATTGTTGATTATGCTAAGAAAGGATTTGTCAATTCTCTTGTAATTAAACTAGTACAATACCCCCCCCCCC
>VCCN01002125.1:3202458-3224943 GCA_006491835.1 Architeuthis dux | reverse complement strand
TGAAATGGATCACATGATGATCCCTCCCCCATAACCAGTGTGTGGTGGTGGGGGGGGATTGTTCAGGTGATCCATAATATCTGATATTTTAATGTTGTTTGTAGAGCCCGTTTCTGCAATTCAATAGTATGGAATAGCTGCATGCGGAGTTAACACACAAATAGTGGAATGGATGCGGGGATCGGTTATCACTTTCATCATAATGATAGAGATAACCATGGCGTCCTGTCTTAATCAGAGCCAATTTAACAAACGCTACACAGCACATCTGTCATGTTCAAAGAACGCAAACAATATACCTTGACTGACGGCATTGTCAGGCCACAAATGAAATATTTTCATCGCGACCCATGTCCTTCGACTATCATTTGATTTTCATACTGTCAACATTGAGAGCCAATATATATTTGTGTCTAAATATGAACGTGAGAATGGCAAAGCCAACAAAGTGTAAGATTAAATAACTCCTGCCTACCATGAGATCTTTATTAGCTCAGTCGGTTAGAGCAGTACTTGCGTATAAGGTAGCTTCCAAGGGGGCTGCGGGTTCAATCCTCGCACAGTTTGTTTCTTTATTCATATGTACGATTTAGGCCACTCGTTTAGAAGTTGCCCACACCTGCGCCGCGCAAATATAGGCTCTCAACTAATGAATGTCATTATAATAATATTCTGTCGGATATAAAATTATCTATCATTTGATTTCATTCTGTCAACATCGAGATCCACATTATATTCATGCCTAAATACTATTGAGTTTACTTGAAGCATTGACCCATTGGTTACGAAGGGTTTCCGCCTCGGATTTGGGTTCTAAAAAGATGTAAGATGGTTGTAGTGCAAAAGGTCTTTTAAAGTGTTATTCACATCGATCCTTAGAGTTTTATCTAAAAGGATTCTCTCTCCCTCTTTCGCTCTTATCATCTTGAAAAGCTGTTTAATATCTCTTTATATGGTTTGGTTATAATAAAATTGTCAATGTTCCTAACTTACATGGAAATATTAAACTCGTTTAAACAAATCTTTTAAATTAAAAAGAAAAAGATTGTTATTAGAAAAAGTAAAATGTTTTCAAAGTTAATAGGTTTCTGTTCTGTAAACTTTTCATTATCAAAATTGACCCTATGATAGATTGAATTTAATTGATTCAATCTTCCCCTCCATGAAAAATTAGCTACCAACTTATATTATAAAATATCCCACATACAATAATATAATCTGAAAATGACTTATATAAAACTATATTGTTTAAAATGGTGCTTCTTAAACTAGTGAATGATCCACCCAAGGGTGAATGAATGACTGACTTTACTCAGATATTTTTCTACACTTAAAAAAGGCATCACCATTAAACGTGGTTAGTAAACTTTTATTGTTTGTTTTTTTTTAATGGCAGTGAAGCTGGAAATTTGATATTATTTTCTCTTCCTATGATTTTCTAAGTTCAAATATGCAGGATATTTCTAAATTTGCTGTAATATAACCTTTTTGGCAATACCTCCATCATGTAAAATGAAATATGTATAAAATTATACACAAGGGAGAATAAGATGATAATTATTAAAAACATAAGAAAATTTAGTTGTGGGTGAATGAAAATTTGTGACTTGAGGGTGATTGACACTGAAATAGTTGAAGCACTGGATTAGAATATATACAATAAACTATGAAAAATATTTTCAATTTCAGTGTTCTAGACGTTATAAAATATTAAAATTCTAAAACTTAAAAAAAATTTTTTTTAAATTAACATTTTTATGAACGTAGTTCTGCCTTGTGTATTGGTGTATGCCTTCTGATGTACATGTTACGGCTGTTTAAGCCATTTTCAACATCCTGACTGCCCTTTAGAATCTGATGGAAATTTGATACCTTCTGTTCCAAATCTTTCCTCCTAAGTAATGTATCATACAGACTTTTTAACATTGACAGTCTTAGTAGATATGTTACACCGAATCGGTGAAATTGGCAAAATTTACTTATTTTTTTGTAAAAACAAGGTTGATTTCACTTTGATTACATAAACTTTTGACCGTAAAAAATAGTTGTTTTATATCCTCGTTTTGATTAAATGAACTTTTGATCAAATTAAAACTATAAAACATTTCACCGATTCGGTATAACAGATACAAAAAAAAAAAGAAGCCCATCTTCTTAGTTAATATGAAGGGAAAGAACTCTTAAAAAGGTTGGTAAAATACTGTTTTTCATTTCTGCCTGTTCATTCTTTTCTTATTTGGATTTTGTTTTGTTCCCATCAGCCACCATTTACATCCCTCAACTGCTGGCCATGTGAAGGAGGAAAATCACAGTTCTTCTACCCCCGAATGTTGCACACGGCTGTCAAGTGAAGAAGAGGGCGATGAGACACACAGTAGCAAATCTGGATCTATTTATTTGTCTCACCATCCACGCCCAGCTGCAGTAAGCTCCTTATTCTTTTTATTATTATTTGTTGAGTTTTCACACCTGTAGTCACTGGTGATCAGGTGACAGCAAGTCCCCTCAATACTCCAGGACTCTCCTCAGTATTCTAGGTTCTGTCCTGGATTTCCAGTTCCACCAACCTCTGTTCCCAGGACTCTGACCATGATTATTATTATTATTAACATTGAGTAAAATTCATATTGGATCATTCAGAATCCATTTTAAAACTGACAATATAACTTTTAACAATTAATCTGAAATCTGTTTTGGTTTGAGAATCTTCATGATTCTATATGACACAGTTGAATAATTTGGAAGCAAAGTAAATTTTAATCTTGAATAATTTAGAATGTATGTATTTTGACACTATTTTTGGTGTTTGAATATTAAAAAAAATTTTACGCCCCTGATTAAATTGAGAAAAAGAATTCAGTATAATTTTCATTAAAACTATAATTGATTTTTTATTTTTTTATTTTTTTTTTTTATTTATTAATAATTTTGATAATTTCTCTCCAAATAAATGCTCCTGTAGAATTTATTTAAATTCTGAAAAAAATTTGTATTTGCTTTGTTCAATTAATACAAGTTATTTTCATATTCCATATTGTCCTGACATTCAATGTAGACCTTATACATCACTTTCCTCTTTCTCTATTTCAGATGTGTACATTTGGTGGCCGTTTTTTGAAAAATGGTATATGTTCCTTTAACAGAAAAAGTGATTTAGTCCAATCATGTCTTTATAATGTACTCGAAAGACTCACCCACCCTCCTCCACACAAGTAAGTACATCAGTTATAATCGTCTTTTTGAAGACACCCCCCCTCCCCCTTATTAACTACTTTTTCTTTTTTCATCCCTTAACTCTTTCTTCCCTGATAACGCCTCTAGGCGTGATAATAAATTTCACTCATGCCCTGATCATGTGTAGAAGTGTGATCTCATATTGGCATTATTTCCCGGGCAACAAAAAAAAATGACTAAAAAACATGTTTAAATTTAAATCGTAACAATTCCAATCAATCAATAATAATATCCTTTTCAATTTACTTTTTCATGGTTTTATTTCACTGGACTTGGAAGTGATACATTGGGAATAATCACTGAAAGTTTGGCTGTCAGGGAGGAAAGAGTTAACCCAGTGCAGGGTTGTTGGAGCACTATAGATGATTTCATTATGGGTGTGTCGTGGGCGAGATAGCCTGACAGAGCCCATGCCTCTTTAGGCTGGTTTGGCATCAGTTGTCAATCACCTAGATTGGTTGTTAACCATAGCTAGAGAGCCCAGTCTGTTCTATTATTTACTCATACCTTGGAGAAGAATAGATGGATTCATGCTTTTCCCAAGGGCATTAGTGCACATTGAACACAGTCTCGGCCGGAGTTTGAAATTGGTTTGCTGATGTCGTGAACCATTAGGCCACTCTGCACGTCCTTATTAATTCTCTAAATGCTGATGTCCAATCAGCACCTCCTCACAATGTGGAGGTGTTGGTGGCATAACTGTTAGCAGCAAAGAAAATCAAATCAATGAGCCGTTCGAATTACAGCATAAGCTGTTTACGTTTACTATTCATTAAGTTACCCGTAAAGGCATGAACATACTTCTCTCTGTGCCTTATTCCATCACCAAGTATCTTGACAAAATCTCTTGTCACATTAATTTTAAGTTTTAGAATTTAAACATTTATAACGTCCAGAACACTGAAATTGAAAATAATTTTAATTTTCATAGTCTATTGAAAAGTAAGATGAAAATTATGTTTTGCTGATAAAAATATCTCCTAGCCACCAACTGAAACAATGGACTCTTCCACTTTACGAGTTCAGTTACTTTTTTAATGAAACCTCAGATGAAATTGATAAGACGTAGACATTTATTTACTCTATTAACTGCTTTGAAGTCGTGAAATATTAAGTCTCAAAAGTAAGAGAATGTGAAGAAGCTGCTCAAGCGCCACAAACACTGGTGGATATTTTTACCAAGTGCATATCGGCCTCCAAGTGTACGATTGTTTTCTGAAAAGAATTTGGTCTTTAAATTTGTAATTTTATTAAAATACCGTGAAGTAATGAGTTAAGTTAGCATTGATCTGCTAAGAGCGTCTAAACGTATTACTGTATATGCCGAACTATAAGACGAATGAATACAAGAGTATTTGGAAGACTACCGCTCACTGCAACTGATTTTTATCTCCAATTGTTTTAACTCCATAGTTTTGTTGACATCACGGAGATGTCAGTAAATCCTGACCAATTTGCCTAAACTGTAAATAATAAATCAATAACCAAATCTCTCAAAACCTTATACCATTGTAGAAGAAACAGCATACCTAGGGTACTAGTCCTATTACTTTTAGAGGTTTGAGACAAGATTCTTTTTATTTTATTTTTTTTATTACCAGTATATTTTGTTCTTGTATCCCCAAATTTAATAGAAATAATTTATGAGAGATTCAGTCACCGTTTCTGTATTTATTGATAAGATAACAGTATTATTAATCCAAGTACTGATCAATATCAACATGTCTACTGATATTAAGTGCCCACTCAGTTCCCAAAGTGATGAATAAAGTATATGGTAAATATATGTTAATACAAAATAAAATTATACGTATCCTAGTGTATTAGGAACTGTTTTATGGACTCACTAAGTTTTATGTATACTGTATATGCTGGGACTATAAGACAAATGGTTTACAAAGGTATTTGGAGGACTCACTGCAGCTTGTCCATACCCTATAACCGCCCATATCTAGTTTTGGTAGACAGCCCTCTTATAATATCAGCGCGTTGGACACAGTGTAATATTTGTATAGTTTTTTTGTTTTTTTAAATTAAATGTCCGTCTTATATACTGGCATGTACAGTAATCTATTGTTATTAATATTATCCAATGGCTTAGAGATTTGATTTGGTATAAGGCAAATGTAGCTTTAAAAAAAAAAAAAAAAATGGCTGACATTGTGGTACAATGAAAATGTTCAAAGAAGTTAGATTTCCCAGGTGAGAAACCTTTTTTCATTCGGCTACTTCAAATTTGTTTTCCCTTTCTTTTTTTATTCTCTATTCTTGGAGAAACTAGCATTTGCAACTACCGTATTTACTCATGTGTAACACGAGAGAAAATCAGTGAATTCGGGTCAAGTTGTTGAGAGAGAAATGATATAACCTTTTTTTTTGTTTTTCAAAACCTATAGAAACTGTTTCTATGAGTTTTGAAAATTAATAAAAAGCAGAAATTTGTTTCTCTCTCGACAACTTGATCCAAATTCACCGATTTTCTCTCGCGTTCTACACGAGTAAATACGGTCGGTTATATTGACGACAACATTGAATAGGTGTTACCGCTCTTTACTTTAGTGTTTGTTGTTTTCTTTCCTGCAGAAAACTGTGTGTTGAATCGAACCTACCAAAAGAACCGCAGCTTGTGACGAATTCCAAGGACCCATATGAATTCAATATGGTGGACACAACCTCCGGGAGTAGCCACAGTTCAAACAGTGTCATCAATTCTACAAACAAAGGTGCTGTGAAGCCAAAATCAAAATCCTCTGCCAGTAAAACGTCAAAACCAAAAGACAGTGGCACAAAAAGCCCGGGGCTTCTCTCGTCAGCGGCAGGTAGCAATGTAGCGAAACGGAAACGTAGCAGCAGTATTGTGCAGCAAGTTGGCCACACTTTGGCTGCCACATCGAACCCGAGCTGCGGCAATTTGGCCAACAACGTTATGAACATGTTATGTCATAACAACACCCTCGCCTTCACCTACCCGAACGTTAATTTAAGCAGTACCACACTCAATCATTTCAATGCAACTCTACCGACTGGGAAGCAAACTTCCTCGTACAAGGATCTTGGATTTGTGGTCACTGGTTTTGATAACCGGAATTATTTGGTAAATGGACAATACGTGAACAGCGCCTGCATGCCAGATACAGTGATGGCACAGCTTCCGACACAGGAGGAACGGTGCAGCAGCAGTGGTGGAAGTGGCAGTGTCAAGCGTAGTCACAACGGGAGTGTTAAAAGCTCCTGTGCTGGTAGCAAAACCTCCAGCGTGCTGGATTCTTCTTCCTCTTCTCAATCCGTTTCAAGCAACAGCCTTTTTGCCTCCGTGCCACGGAACACTACCATGTATATGGATGCTGGCTCAGTGCTGGCATCGGTCACTCTCGGAGCGACATCAAACAGCACGGTTGTCTCACTGAGCAACAGTGCTCAGTCACCCACTCAGCCAAGTCCCTCGGCGACCCCGAGTCCACATCACAGATCAGTAAGTATTCAGCCGCACGTGTCACACTAGAAATATTCTGTTTGATGAGCCATCTTCATCATCCCCCCCCCCCTCCACACACATGCAACAGAGATCCACCTTCTTTCAGTTTCACTCGGCTCCGGCCGACTTTGATCACCCCCTTTGGCTCCAAGAGGTCACACGGCTCGGTCCGGCTATTTGGTGTGAGTGTGTGCGTGTGTGCGTACATACATGTGATTTCCCTCCTTTTAGTATTGATACTAGAAAATCAATGTTTCTACAAGCTTACACGTTTTTAATGGATTAGTTGGGGGGGGGCGAATATAAACGAAACAATTTTATATACAAAATCTTTTGGGAAACCTAGTATCATCATCATCATCAATATCATCAGCCTTTAAAGTCTGTTTACTTTGTGTAAGACGTGGGGGGAGGGTGATGGGCCTTACCCTCGTTCGCTCGTGACGTGTTGGCATGTGATAGTACCATAAGACAACACAAAGTTTCATATTTTTGCTCTACATCTTCAAAGATTACTCATATCTCCATTTCAATGTTAGTGTTTTTCCCCAAAATCTAGTTTTAGGGAATCTTCTACTTATTTATATACAGTATCGCCCATAAATAAGTAGACCCAACCCCCTTTTTAATAGAAAGTTGTCTTCTAAACCAAACATAGCAGGATTTTATTATTTCTAGTGGAACACAATCAAAACAGGTATTATCTATGACCAAACTCTCCAGCATTGAAACTGTTGCCAAAAATATTTTTTCGTGGTGTTGTACTCATCTTTGGAACTCGACATATACATTTTCTTTCTCTCTAAACCAACCTTTTCAGCATCAAGCGACAGACTTTAAGAATATACCTGCTCAGTTCCAGCTTTTGTTCAGACAATCGAATCTCTTCTTCCCATCCTTGATATTGTCAACACAACGTTTTGGCCTATCCATTCTTCAGCCCTCGTCAGGTGTATAATTCAAGAAAGGAGGGGAAAAAAATGTTTGTGTCTTGAATTCTACACCTGACAAGAGCTGAAGAATTGATCGGACAAAACTTTGTGTTGACAACATCAAAGATGGGAAGAAGAGATTTGATTGTCCGAACAAAAGTTGGAATGTTAATGATTCTTCTCAAAGTTATAGACAACACCGCAATACCTCGGTTACTGCTCTAGATACGTTCCTAAAAAGATAACATAGCATAAATAGAGATTGAGGCAGCAATCATCTTAAAATATGTTGTTGAGCCTCAACAAGATGGAATAGATTAGTGCTGTGTATCCCATCTAGTAGCTACTTTCTGCAGCTGGGGAAATATCACTAGGTGTTGATTTGTAGTCAATATATATTGCTACATGATAGATTATTGTGTATTGGTACGTTTTTATTCTCCTACAACACGTGGCACGTTAACCAAAGTGTAAAACTGTGAAACTCTCCATGATGCTGTCTTTTATCATCATTTATTTTGGAAATTTAACAAAAATATTAATATTTTTGGCAACAGTTTCAATGCTGTAGAGTTTGGTCATAAATAATCCTGATAATTTCTGTTTTGATTGTGTAATGATCCACTAGAAATAATAAAATCCTATGTTTGGTTTAGATAAAATTAACTTTCTATAACATAGTGGTAGGGGTGTACTTATTTATGGGCAATACTATATACCATATTTCCCAGCGTCCAGAACAAGGACGCATCCCAATTTGCAAAATTTTGAAGAAAGAAAAAGAATGAACATGAAATTAAGGTGTCGGCACTTTCACCCACCCTACCAAAATGTTTTGTGGGTGGCTTGGCGACGTGTAATCTTCTTAAAAACTTACAATCTGCATTTCTCTTTTTCTCTTCTAATACAGAGACATCGTAAGTTTACACCTAGCCTACCGGTAAGTACCCACGATAGAGCTGCACCTACACTACAACCATCTACAAGAGGGATTTTTATATAATTAAAATACATCTGAAGAAATAATTCCTTAGAAAGCTGAAGCAATTTGAAGTTAATTACCATGAAAGGAATCCAAAAACAATACAGTAATACCTCAATTAGCGCTCTAGATGAGTTCTGACAAAAAAGCAATGTTAAACATAATGGCGATATACAGGGGTCATTATAATATAGCTGGCATAATCTCTATGCTATCATTTTAAAATATATGATGTCTTGTTGAGCCTCAACAATATGGAATGTATTAGTGTTGGGTATCTCATCTGGTAGCTACTTTCCAGAGCTGTTGAAATATTACTCAGTGTCGATATATATCACTACTTGATAAATTATTGTATATGTGTATATTCTCATACATATGCCACATTAACCAAAGTATACACTTATTTCATAGTCAATGTCTTTTATCATTATTTTGTTTGGGGATTTAACATTACTAAATTCATTATTACAAAAAATATTTGAAAAAGAGCACTATAGAAAATCAACGCTAAACTGGGTAGCGCTAAGTGAGGTATTGCAGTATCCCGTTCTTCAAATTTGAGATCTCATCTTCACTACTCTTGGGTTGGGAATAGTAAGGGCACATAACTCTCTAAAATTTGTTATTTAAAAGAAACATTCTCTCAGGGTTTTGTTGTTTCTAGATTTAGGGCGTATTTTATTTTTTTTTCCCTCCCCACAAATTGTTCTGGATGGTTATGGGATGAAAGTTAAATTTTTACTCTCTAATAACTCAGGAATATTGCTTAAATTTTTCAAAATCATTTGGAAATGCTGAATATGAAATAGTAGGCATTTTATTTTATCATGAAATTAATCTATGTTGGTGGAAGCCATCTTATGTGGCCCAACATTCAAACACCTCATTATGTATGGAATTGATGATTGACATTATTATTCATCTGGGTAAATTCTTTATAGAGTAAGCCTGTAAAACTAATAATTGATTTTCCAGTACCAATCTTTATTCGGTAAACGGGGAGATTTGAGGCGGACATTTTGATGCGGCGTCAGTTTTTACCAATGAGTTACCTCCTCTTATATTTTCTTACTTCGCTCACAAAAGGAATACAAATAAGTAACGATCACTTTTCTACAAGATGTAAGGTTTTTGGGGTTTTTTCTTAATAAAATGAATTAAAAAAAAATGCGAGCCATAACAATATGAAATGTAAGAACTAATGCTTTTAAAATCAAATTATTTTTAATTTTTAAAAAAATGTATGGAGAGGTAATTCGATGTTGGTAACAATTCTGTTATCATTAATATTATCGTTTTGACGAAAGAAGTAAACATTGTACTTAAAACAGTCTTACTCGACATTTATAATGAAAATCTTTCTTTTTATATTAAAAAATTTCAGCTTTTTTTTTTTTTTTTTTTTTTTTTTTTGCAAAAACAAGAAATGGTTTAGGAAAAAATTTTAAAAAATTATAATTACGTTTTTTTTAAAATAGTGCGGGGGGAAGTAACTCATTATTGGTAAAAACTTTAGACACTGATTCAAAATTTCCACCCAAATCTCCTCATTTAACCGTTATTCTTTGTAGTCGCAGACAGTGAAGCTCGGGTTGTTCGCAATTTTGTATCAGGATCCCACATTTGGACTCGGGAGACAAAGTCAACAAATTTGTGACTGAGAAACGGGGGGGAGGAAATCAAAATTGTCACTAAATTAAAATTTGATTGAATTCATCCCAAATTTTTACCCAATTGTCAACTAGATGGTTCCTGCTCATTGAATTATATTTTTCGCCATTTTTTTTATTCGTCTATTTGTAAATGTTATTCACGAATACATTTTTTTGTTAAAATTCATGACATACTTCATCTTGCGTCATTACAAAACATTTCTCCATCGTCTTCATTCTAATTCATCAATTCATCATAGTAGAGCTGTTTTTGTTTTGTTTTCTCCCATTAGACTCCTTGTGGAGCATAGGTCCGCATTGCGGTTTTAGTAGCAAGTAGATTTTATGGGGTGGAGTTGCTAGCCTCACCCCCAAGATGAACTGTCTTACAGGACTAAAGGGCTCCAACTGCCCTGCTATTTACCCACACACAACTGGGGTAGAAGTGGATTAATGCCTTTCCCAAGGGCATTAGTGCAAGTGAATGTAAGCAGCATCGGCCAAAACTCAAAATTAGTTCACCAATTCTGTTTTCTGTTCTGGTAACTGCTACACCGATCTGCTCCTCCTTTAGCTATGCCTATACAAAGTCGATTTTAAATTTATTTCTTGAAATTTTTAAACTCGATAAGTTAGAAAAGTCTACCTATATAATGAAATAAGGCTTGAAGGAAAAACATTCCTTTAGGGTTTGTTTAATAGTTTTCATTCTGAGAAATTCTCTCTCTCGCCAAATTTTGATTCTGTTGAAAGAGTTACTCTGCTACCTCATAAACGATTAAGATTCAAACTAGGCAGTTAAAAGAACATCAGACTGGATCATGTTCAATATTTGATCCAACATTCAAAGTTTGTCTGTTTTCAATTATGTGATCCCATAAGCATTCCCTGTGCAGTGCTGTCAATTATTCTTCAAAAGCAGAAACAAATGATGAAACTGTCTTACAAAAAGATTTTCCATTTATAAAACTTTATAAAAATCAACCTAGTTTTTATTTTTTTTTTTTTTTTTTTTAAATTTGCACAGATGAAGTGTGCCTTGGATTATTTTTTATTGTAACCAAAGTCGAACTTAAAACGATCATTGACTTGAACCGATCTTTAACTTGAACCGATCAGACATTCGATGGGAAAATTTTTAAAAAAAGATTTCGTTTTTTAAAACGTTATTGTCTGTAACGATTGAAAAGCAGTCAGTTTCAATCTGCTTAAATTCAAGGAAGCTTCTTTAATTGCCACGTCTAGTTGACAGTTCAATACTTTGAAATCACGACCATGACAGTAAATGTTTTTAAGATTTATGAACCGTGCACACACTGGCAGACACACTCACACACCTCAACAGTGCCTTCACTGATATCATCCCCTGTTACTGGTCTATTCATCAACAACATTCCTCATTACCAAAGAAACAATTATTTAGGGCTTTAGAAACTAACCCTCCAATTAAAAAAAAAAATTAAAATTTAAAAAAAAAAGAAAGGTTCTTGGTGAATAAACTTGTCCATATTTAAGCAAGTTCATCAAGTTGTATCCAGGGTTGCCATTTGGTACTTTTCAAAATTGGGGAAATTTGGTACTGAAAAAAGTTACTGAAGTAAAAAGGAAAATTTACAAAAGAAAACAATCCCTTATACATGAATGATATGATACAATACAATGTAAATATGCATGAACAATAGATTTTAAAAAATATGTATTTTAATCCATTTAAGCTTAGTCTGATGATGGATTTTAAGTTATTTGATTATTTTGGTACTGAAGCTACTTAATTTGGTCCCAATACCATACAAATTTGGTCTGATGATGGATTTTAAGTTATTTGATACTTTTGGTACTGAAGCTACTTAATCTGGTCCCAAGATCATATAGATTTGGTCTTGTGCAGCAAAAGACATCTGGCAACCCTGGTTTGTATCACAATAGCCATAACCACAATGGAATATTTAATATGAAAACTTGGTCTGACTAAATGGTGATAGTTGCAATATTTTGTTGGGCAGCTTAACCCCCCCCCCACCCCAAAGAGCTGTGATTAACTGAAGTCTACTCCGTCTGTCAACAGGATTTTTATCTCTCTATTCTGAATATACAATCCTTATCTTCAGTTCTTAGAATATAACTGAAAAGCCTTGTATTGAAAGCTACTCTTTGGAGGCCTGCTGTTCTTGCCATGCTAATTGTTTACTGGCTGAAAACAAGAAGGCAAGATTTGTATTTAATAATACTAACAGTTCTCATACGAAAACGACAAACATGGTGCCGATAGTCCGTAAGGAATATGTTTGAAAAGTGAAAATTGGTAAAGTGGTCATAGCAGCCGGGCGTAAACTGGACTTCCCTCTGGCATGAGAGACGTGAATTCGATTCTCACCGATCGCGCTGTGTAGCATGACAGACCGAATCCAAGTTGTGATAAAAAAAACGCCTAAAAGTTAAGATGAAGGTGAAAAGTAGTCAAAATTAATAAAAATGTCTTGTGCATAGTGTAGAGATCGGTTTCCTCCTTGGGAGTATTAAAGTGATCGCCACGAGAGGCTCGCTACATGATCCCCCACCTGCTTGTGGCCCCTGGAATTCCTAGACAGTCACCTATCTAAGTACCTACCAGGCTCAACTTCGGTGATCGTATGAGACCGGTGTGTCCGACGCAATATCGCTTTAACACTCTCTTGTCATTGCATTGAACTGGAAAACATCAGGTCTTCATTTCATTTTACTACTTGTTTACTTTGTAAATCTTTTCTGTGTAGCAGGTGTAATAAAATCTGGATATAAATTCCACCCTTTATATTTCATAACCGATACTAAAACTGGGTAAATTATTCACTAAAACAACCTCTGAAACAAACGGGGTAAACCAGGTCGGAAATAATGCTCTAAGGTCAGTGGTCCTTGAGCTTCTTATCCCCCTGCCGACCACTTAAGGTTCTCAAAAAGAAATGTGCAGACCCCTATATTGATTAGGTGATTATAGTAAAAATAAGCCATCACAAGTTTTCAGAAACTTCATTCATTTCAAAATGATTTTCCTTTCGTGGACATCTTACATGGATCTCATGGGCCACGGACCACACTTTGAGAACCACTGCTCTAGATATACTTCATAACGATATTCAAGACTGGTGAGTTAGCATAAAAGCCTCAATGAGCTACAGGTTTAACAGAACACCAGTACTTTCACACGTTCATACATTTTCCATACTGATCCCCATCTTTTCTATTTGCCATGGATCATTTTCGTCATCTAAATAGCTGTATATTAAATAACAATGCTAAATTATACTGCATCTGGAGAAAACAATGTATTGGCTTATAAGTACTTAATTTGTTCGCGTCTGCAAATTCAACGTTTGTCTATTTATTTGATAATTATTTTCAAAAAAGAAAGACTAGAATTTTGTTTAAACATTTTCATCGACTTTGGGTGTGTTTATCCTATTCTTGGGGCTCAGTACTTTAATTTTTCTGAAAACGATCACAACCGAATGAACGGCTTTTCTCATATTTTCTATTTGGCCATCCGTCGGAACAGCTTCTTATTTTTTTTTTATAAGTTGTTTTCTGTAAAATTTGTTGCTAAGCCATTTAAAAAATAAGAAGAGAGACAGGTTGCTTTCAAATAATTGGTTATTTTATAAAGTCTACATACCTACTGTATTTGATGGCATATATGACCCCCCCCTCCCTCCCTTATTTCAGCCGTGAATTTTAACCCATCAACTGCGGAAGGGTCAGGCTTCGCAGCCTTTTGGCTAAGATCAAAGTGTAGTATCTGTTCTTCGAAACCGCCATGGCCTCGAAGTTCCGTGAACCACGGCTCTTTGGTGGTCCTTGTGGCATGCTCGGGTATCATCCTGGGAGAAGTTGCACAGGATATCTTGGCTGGTTGGCAGGCGATCACCATTAGCATGCTCAGGATTCATCCTGAGAAGCTTTTGGAATTTCCCCTCCTCATCCCAGTCCTCGTGGCATTTGTCTCAGTGACAGGGATTTGGGATTCTCCCCCCTCAAGTCTCTAGTCACGGGGACATGGGATCCCCCGTCCCCCTCCCCCCCTACTGAATCCGGTACTAAATGACCCACCAAGGGTCGATGTGCCGTTAAACAAAACAAAACTGCAGAAGGTGGTAAAGAGTAATAGTTATCCATTGATGAAAGACCTTGTCCATTGGGCTTTTTTTCTTACAATGGATAACTTGCATATAGAACTGAGTTAGCGTCATTCGCAGTTAATGGGTTAAAAAAAAAAGCTCCTTTTAATTCCGCTCATTTATCACCCAATTTTTAACTCCTCGTCAAGTCCTGGCAAATCTGGGGCCTTTTCAGCCATTGGGTGATCTCCTATGCTATCAAATACTGTAACTAACCCATCCAGTTCCTGCATGCCAACAAGGTGAAAAGAAAAAAGAAGCAAAACCTCTAACTTAATCCACTTTTCTTAATCCTGCCAGAAGAGACCATTATCCTCCACCAGATTAAAAGAAATTTGTTTAGTGCTGGAATCATTAGGGACGGATAACTCTTGAATGGATGATATCAAGTCTTCTCTGAGCTGCCCCCCCCCCTTCCCATTTTTTCCTCTTCTGGCCAGCTCCTTTCCATCTTTCAAGAAAGGAAGAACAAAACAAAACAAAACAAAAAAAAAGAAACAAAAAAACAAAAAACAATTGTCCCCCAAAAGAAACGACATGGTGTATGGCTGTTGTTGCTTGATACAAAGTGTTCGAGTGCGACGAACGCTTGGTACTTCCACCATTCCTTGTTCATCCTAAGGTTCTTGCCAACTCCATTTTCAGTGGCACTCTTCTTTATACATACAAAACAAAAATGCTCAACTCATTTTTCAAACAATGAATGAACCATTATTATTATTATTATTATTTTTCATGTCTACATTTTGAATTCTTTCCATTGCACATTTTATCAGCTCGCCTTGTGCTGATTCAGGCGGTATGTTACGGCAGAAGCAGCAGCCATTTTTCTTTTTTTCCTTGTTCTTTATGCGTGCTGCTGTATATGGTGATAAACAGACATTATTTGGACAAAAGAATGCATGAACGATGCACACGTGGACGAGTGAATGGAGTGAGTGAACGGAACAAACATGAGGCAAGACGAACAAATGAGACTGATATATGTTGAATTACCAAATAAAAAATGATTTCATAATAGGTGTGTAAAGAAAGAAAATTTGTACAAATTGTAAAATATAAATGAGAAAGATTCTTATATGAAAGACTTTTTCTTTTTTTATATTCTTCAATGATCTATCCTCTGTGGATTGATTTTTCAACATCGATATATAGTGATGTTTGCAAGGAACAGTAAATTGATTTTTCATAAGCGTTGTTTTTGTTGTTTATTTGTCACCTTCCACTCTCTCTCTCTTTCTCTCACCCACTCTCACCATTATCTTCTTCTCACTCTCTCTCACTCTTCATTCCTTCCTCCCTCTTTTTTCTACCTCATTTTCTTTTTCTTCACCTTTGCCGTCTCTCCTCTCAATATTTTTGCCCTCATGAATGCTAATCTGTTGAATGTGCTCAAAGTATGGAGTTATTTCTTTAAAAGTGTCACTCAAATCACTCACTAGTTAGAGCATAGAATTTCATGTTGAGAGGTTTGGAGTTCTTTAAAAGTGTCACTCAAATCACTCACTAGTTAGAGCATAGAATTTCATGTTGAGAGGTTTGGAGTTCTTTAAAAGTGTCACTCAAATCACTCACTAGTTAGAGCATAGAATTTCATGTTGAGAGGTTTGGAGTTCTTTAAAAGTGTCACTTAAATCACTCAGTAGTTAGAGCATAGAATTTCATGTTGAGAGGTTTTAGGTTCTTTAAAAGAGTCACTTAAATCACTCACTAGTTAGAGCATAGAATTTCATGTTGAGAGGTTTTGGGTTCTTTAAAAGTGTCACTCAAATCACAGCATAGAATAGAATTTCATGTCGAGAGATTTGGGTTCTTTAAAAGAGTCACTCAAATCACTCACTAGTTAGAGCATAGAATTTCATGTTGAGAGGTTTTGGGGTTCTGCAATCGGTGCCAAATTAGACGATACAATAATTTCTGCAATCCTAGCGATCCATCAAGTATCTGTAAAATCTGATAAAATAATTATGAAGTTGTTTAAAAGGGACATGTGATGATGATTCTCTCCGAAGATGACCATGGCTTCAGCTCTGAGTGTTGTAGTAGCTTCGGTGCACTTCTAGGGTTGGAAGTTATGACTCGCACTTGACTTGGATTATGGTGAGGGAGAGTTGCGCATGATTGTCAGCCTAGCTCTCTCATCCATGCTCTTCTTGCTCCACAACATGTTACTGCCATGAGGGGGCCCCCACTCCCTGGTTTGGAATTGGTTGTCCATCTTTTAGACTGGTTGCCAACCCTGGCTATTGAGTCCAATCTTCCCACTTATTTACCCATTGCTTGATGGAGAAGAGATGGATTCATCTATTTTCCAAGGCATTCATGAAAAGTGAATGTAATTCGTGCAAAGCGAACCTGTCTTGCCGATTCTGTTCTGCTAACCATTAGGCCACTCGCACCTCCAAATGGTTGTATAATGACTTTAGAATTATACCTTTTCCCTATATTTGCTATTAAAACTTGAAAAGAAAAAAAACAGAAACAGTATTTTGAGGGCTCACTCCATTCTTTGATTTCTTCGGATCATTTCAATTTTCACCTTTTTTTTTTTTTTTTTTTTTTTTTTTTCCAAATTTAAAAAAAGATTTTTAAACAAAACAAAACAAAACAGAAAAAAAACATCTTTAAGAGATTTGATTGGTTCAATTAAAAACTAATTTAATCTCACTTACAAAACTCTTGCGAGATGTTCTAACAGTTAAGATGTTGAAAATGGCCGTAACATGTGCATCAGAAGACCTACACTAGACAGAACTACATTCATAAAAAAGTCAATTTTAAGGTTTATTTTTTGTTTTTTTTTAAACAAAATTTTGAAATTTTAGAATTTTAACATTTATAAAGTCCAGAACACTGAAATGGAAAATAATTTTCATTTTCATAGTTTGTTTTTCTCAGTTGAATCCTAATATTGATGCAACTGAAGACTTTGCAAAGCTGTACTTTAATAGTTTTTAAAATAAAAGTATGTTCAGAAAATCTATTTGAGGAATTGGGTGAAGCTGTTTCTTCTCGTTACTTCTAAGACTAGAAAGCCGAGAGCGCATAGACCTCTGCCAATGCTCTACAAGAACTAAGAACGAAAATAAAATATTATAAAACAAGAGACAGAACTTTAAGAGAAAGAGAACTATGGTTAAATGTTAAAAACTTGTGCAATTTTAAGAGGGCCTATAATAATAAATAATTTCTGTCCGTGAAAAATTCTGAAGAGAAGATTGGCTGGAATTCTTAGCCCATTAACTGCATCAGGCGGGGAAGAGTAATAGTTATCCCTTGCAAGATAAAAGCCCTTGTCCATTGCAAGTTATTCCTTGCAAGATAAAATCCCTTGTCCATCGCAAGTTAAAAGCCCCGAAACTCCCAGATAGAATTGAGTTGCCATCAATCACAATAAAACAGAAATTCTATTGTGTTAGTCATAGAAGTGCAATGACGGAAATTCCCGTCATGCGCAGTTAATGGGTTAATTCGGCCTTGATCGGATTGGATTGGAGTGATGAGTGGAGTGTGGCAGACGATGTATTGATGTGAAGAAGCTGATGGATTGGAGAAGAGAGCAGGTGAGTCCCCAACAGGAGTGGAGGGAGGAGTGAGAAGGTGGGTGGTGGTGGTGGTGGTGGATTGGCAGACATATCAGGAGTGAACCCCACAGGTGAGTTTGTGGCTGGGTCAGAGTGGAGTGAGAGAGAGAGCAGTCAAGGACATACAAAGTGTCCCAAGAGTAACGGCCAATTTGTCCCAAAATTAATGTCAGTTCTATCTAAGGGAAGTAACTCGGTACGCCTAAAATTACCAGTAAAATTGAATAATCTTGATAGTTAATTGGATGAGTTGCTTCCCTTAGAATTGGCATTAATTTTGGGGCAAATCGGGAGTTACTATTGGGACACCCTATACATTGCAGCATGAAGCAAGCAGGTGTGGCACAGTTGAATTGTTACAAATGAGCTGGTGGAGTCTGCACAGATTGGAATGGATGAATGTGTGAGCAGTTCAGGCTTGAAGCCAATTGGGCTCAGCATCTAAGGGGGCCCCATGCTAGGCTAATCTACACAAGTCTTGTCAAATATACACAACACATTGCAACATACACCTAACATCACATTGCAGGTATTACAGAGAACAGCAATGATTTTAATTTTCTTCTGAACTAAAAAGTCAGTTTGTTTACACTTTTAAATTTTGTTTACTGTACCTGAATTAAATATGTTAACTCTTAGTTTCATATAACTTTAGGTACATTTTTTATTCTGTCTGATATAATAAATTTAACACCACTGAAGAGCTCTGCTGTCAATTAGAAATGGTATCAATTATAGAATAGTGTAAAAGTTTATTTCTCTGAAATTTTTAAGCACACATTTTGATTGCTTTCCTTTCTACCATAGAGATATAAAGTCTATAATTAACTTTATTTACATCTCGAAGAATCTACAGGCCTTGGTTGTGAACCTGGGACCCCACAAAAATTGTTTCCAATTCGGCTTTGCAGCTCCCAAGTCCTGAGTAAATAAATGAGCAGAAACCCTGGCTTTCAGTCTTTGCAGACAATTTCATCCGTCTTCAAACAGTAGAACCGAGGTCTGCATTAACTGGACAGCTTCAAACCAGAAAGACTTTTTTAGAAATACCATTTCTGCCGGCCTATGAGACTAATGGTTTTCAAGGGTATTTGGGGAACTAGCACTCACTGCAACTCATCCAAGCCCGTAACTATCCATGTCAAGTTTCGAATTACAGCCCCCTAGTCATAATACCAGCACATTGGATGCTGTGTAATATTTGCATAGTTTTTTTTCTTCTTTTTAAAAAATAAATGACCATCTTCTGTACAGTATTTAAAAACAAAAATGTAATTAATCCATTTACTTATGGGATTCTACATTGTAATATGTTCTGATGATGTTCTGTGGCTGTGCTGTCATCGGTGGATCTGAATTCTTGAGGCACATTCGCAGGGGCATTGGAGTGCTGTGGGCACAGATGGCCAGCTCCTTCTGCGTTCTCTGGTGCTGGTGACTCATTCTTCTTAGGCCATGCATGTTATGCTGTGCCAATCAGCCCTATCTTTAGCATGAGACTCCAGCTCATTTGCAGGGATGCCGCTATGCTTTAGCCTGTCCCTGATGCTGTCCTTGTAATGTTTCTTGGGACATGTTTCCTTGGAGTGTTTGGCAAGACATACATGAGCTGTCTATGCAAATCTTGTGACCCGTAATAACTGTGTTTAAGAATCTAGACAAGAAGTTTGTCCTCTGCTCCCCTAGAAATGTGTTTTTGTTTTTTCAAAAAGTCAACTTAGATATTAAAACCAAAATGGAGTTCTTTAGCCTCTCCTCTTTGGCATGCATTGACACAAAAGCTGTATGACAATAAAAGTAAGTAGTGCCCTTACGCTGGCTACAGCTTCAGCCTTCCCTGTTTTGGCTCGACATATCCCATTACTAGTTACCCCTTTGTCATATGTGAAATAGACTTAGAGACAACAAGCGCCCGATGTGGCGTCACTCACTTCACCCTACTCTATTTTATCCATAGCTAGGGTGAGAGATGGATACATGCCTTTCCCAAGGGCATTAGTGCAAAATGAACACTGTCACGGCTGGAGTTTGAACTTGGCACGCCAAGCCCATTCTCTTGCACGGCCACCCTGCACCTCCTTATGACTTCAATAAAAAAAATTAAATCTTCCTACTACGATGATAGTCATGTCTTGGTCAAAATTTATACTAAACTAGATGACCCTGTGACCATTGGGTCATGTTTGGAGAGTAAATTAGTGCAATCTGATGTGACCAGAATGAACCCAGATCTTTTACGCATTTGCAAATAAATAAGAGAGAGTACTCTATAATTGTTATCTCTCTTGACAAATCAGTCATTATCATTATTTATTACTATAAGATGTTATAGATAGGAGTGAGTGTGAAGACTTTTAGTATTATATATAGATATTCATAACCTTTAGTTAGTAGGTTTTAGAAGCATATCAACTTAACCAACCGTAATAAATAAATATAGTTTAGAAGACACTTTCAGTCAGTTTCAAAATATAAGTCAATATTTTTACTTTTAGTGTATTGGAAACTTTTCAAATATATGAATCGCCTAAGCACGTAAAGCTTGCATCAATAGCTTCACAGCCTTTTGGCTAAGATCAAAGTGTAGTATCTGTTCCTCGAAACCGGCATGGTCTCGAAGTTCAGAGAACCACGGCCCTTCAGGGATCCTTGTGGCATGCTCGGGTATCGTCCTGTGAGAAGTTGCGCAGGATATCTTGGCGAGCTGGTTGGGAGGTGATCACCATAGCATGCTCAGGATTCGTCCTGAGAAGCTTTTGGGATCTCCTCCCCAGTCCTCGTGGCATTTGTCTCAGTAACAGGGATTTGGGATTTTCAAGTCTCTAGTCACGGGAACGTGGGATCTCCCCCTCCCCCTACTGAATTTGTTACTAAATGACCCACCAAGGGTCGATGTGCCGTTAATCAAAACAATCAAACAATCAAAGCTTGCATCAGATGTATAAATTAGCAATGACTGTCACTACTGTGTATTAGATGAGATTTTGAGTAAATGAAACAAATATTGCACTTCTTTTTGCAGAAAGTGGTGAAAAGTAATGGTTATCCATTGCAAATTATCAGCACCGACTCACATAGAATCGAAGTGATATCAATCGCAATAAAATTTAAATTTTATTGTGTTAGCCATAGAACTGCAATGACGGAGATTTCCGTCATTCGCAGTTAATGGGCTAATATTATGCTTTAAAAAATGAATTTGATCCTTAACAAAAGTGACTTCCAAAATCATTTATTTTATCTAATTAGAACTAAGATGAATTCCCTATGAATGCCAACTTGAGAATCACCCATGCAGACCTAACACGAAAGTGTAAAGTTTCTTTTTAGCCTGGATTCCAAATGAAATACTCTCTTAAACTGGAATAATACCATTGTATCACACTAGTTTTTATTAAATTTGACTAGTTTTTACCTTCATCCTAATTTTAGTTGTTTTTATACAACTTATTAATTCAGGACACTTATTATTTGAAGTATTGTAACACACCACTTTTTATTAAATTTCACTAGTTTTTACCTTCATCCCAACTGGAAATAAAGAGTAAGCCTTTGGTGCGAATCAAATTCACACCCTCATTGCCAGAGGGAGACTAGGGTGTGAGTTTGATTCTCACCGAAGGCTTACTCTTTATTTCTGATTACACTGTTATTCATTGCCATAGAAACAGTGGCCCGAATTAATAAGTTGTATAAAAACAACTAAAATTAGGATGAAGGTAAAAACTAGTCAAATTTAATAAAAAGTGGTGTCTTACAATACTTCATCCAGTAATAATAGAGATTGAACCATTGTATTAATATTAATTTTGACTACTTTTTACCTTCATCTTAATTTTTAGTTGTGTTGATCACAACTCAACTCTGGCCATCACTCTACGGCAATGAGCAAATGGTGCTAATCGAAAATAAAGAGTAAGCCTGCCAGAAACTTATTCCTGATTTTTTAAAAATTTATTCCTTATTTCCGATTAATGGTCATTGCCGTAGAGTGACAGCCCAAGTTGAGTTGTGATAAAAACAACTAAAAATTAAGATGAAGGTAAATAGTAGTCAAACTCAATACAATCTTTAATAATAAAAATATACAAATAACAAGCCTGACTGCTGCATGGTCAAATTCCACTCCTACTTCTATTCCAACTGAAGATTACTGCAACTTTTGTATTGTATATATAATAAATAAATTTGTAGATACATAAGACTTGTCAGTTTGGCTCAGTTGGTAAGAGAGCCGCCTTCCAATCAGATCATTGTGATAAAATCACGTTAGAGACATTTTATATATAGGTTTCGTTTAACGTGATAGACAAACAGTGAAGAGTTTACTCCCCTTAATTTGTTGAAGATTGCTGTTGTTCTTATTACAGGGGGTAAAAACAAAGTCAACTCTAACTTGGACTGGATTTTGACAATAGAATAATTGAAATAATACCAGTTCTGATTTGTAGCTCACTAATAGACTTGGG
>VCCN01002125.1:3190345-3202436 GCA_006491835.1 Architeuthis dux | reverse complement strand
TACTGGAATTCAAGCTTTTCTTCTTTCAAGTGTCTGGTTGATGATACTAATTATCTTGCATTCATTCAGAAGTGATCAGTTGGGTTTCTAAAGTCTGCAATGCTCTTGTGAATGAATGACACTACTTATTTCAAGCCAGAATCTCTGCACACTTCTCTCTAGTAATGTGTCAAGCCAAACACTTCTCTCTAGTGATGTGTCTTAAATTCCTGAATGATTCACCCTTGAGCAAATGGAATTATTTGGAGGTGAATGAAACTAGAAGAAATGAATGAAAGACTTAACTCTCAATAATGCATCATAAGGACTGATTTGACTGATCACCGCTAAAGAAGCTAACATTTTTTAAATCTTTTTTTAACTTTCGTACTAAGCTGGCACGGCAATGACTGTATGAGTTTTAGTAAAAGAAATGATTATTTTAAAGTATTGTAAACCATTTTTATTCATTTTTGACTTCTATTTCATTCATCCAAATTTTTACTTTGTTTAATCAAAATTTCATTAACGCCGACACCCCAGTGTTATTGTTTACTTTTGGTTTAGTAAAAAAAGCGATCGATTATTTTATTTAATTTTTATTTAGACAAAGTATAGTAAACAATTTTTATTAATCTTTAACTATTCATCTACATCTTAACTTTTAGTTGCTTTTTTAAAATTATAATTCATCTTAGATTTAGTAAAAAGGCTATTATTATTCGTTAAAGCATTTTACACATTGTGATTTAAAAAAAACGACTAAAAATTAAGATGAGGGTAAATAGCAGTCAAAAATTAATTAAAATGGTTTACAATACTCGATTTAATAAAAAAATAAAATAAAATATAATCTTTTACTAAAAATCAAACAGTCATTGCAGTAGGAAAGTTTTTAAAAAATGTTAGCTTCTTTAGCAGTGATCGGTCAAATCAGTCCTTATGATGTGATGTATTTTTTACTATTAAGTCGATAAACTTTGCTCATTTTTTTTTCTATACTTAAAAAAAGTAATTTTGGGTGGATAAACATACACAAAAAAAAAACGTTAAAAAAAACAGTTTCTAAGAATCAAATTCTAAGTTCTAAGATGATAAACTATGAAAAATATTGAAAAATTTCAGTGTTCTAGACGTTATAAAATATTTAAATTCTAAAACTTCACAATCTTTTTAAAAAGCTTAAAATTAAAATTTTTATGAACATAGTTCCACATGTATTGGTGTATGCCTTCTGATGTACATGTTACAGCTGTTTAGGCCATTTTCAACATCCTGACTGCCCTTTAGAATCTGATGGAAACTTGATACCTTCTGTTGTTCCAAATCTTTCCTCCTAAGTAATGTATTATACAGCCTTTTTAACATTGACAGTCTTAGTAGATATGTTACACCGAATCGGTGAAAATGGCAAAATTTATTTGTTTTGTAAAAAAAGCTTGATTTCACTTTGATTACATAAACTTTTGATCGTAAGAAATAGTTGTTTTACATCCTTGTTTTGATTAAATGAACTTTTAATCAAATTAAAACTACGTATTTATTTTTGTTAAAAAAAGTTTAAAATTTAACTGATTCGGCATAACAGATACATGAAAAATAAAAGGATGATATTCCCATCAGGCACCCCAAAGTTTTGCAAATCGAAAAGGATGGATTTTTCCTTGACACCAGTGACGTCACTGAAACGTCAGCAGTGTTACCAAGATAAACAAAAGTCAGCGTGTTGATATCGAAGAAAAATACTAGCCTGTACTGGTGTCGCTAGTCTGTCTCTGAAATGTTCGAAGTTATTTACATTCAATAAAATATCGGTTGTTTATAGTTTGTTTTTTTGTTTGTTTTTTTTAAACTAACAAACTTTCGAAGTTACTAAGATACTTTCTTCGGAAAAAATTTAAAACTATTTTTTGTGCTTTCAATCCAACTTTTTGAAACTAACAAACTTTCGAAGTCTTTTTAAAAAAAACAAAAAAACCTATGAACAACCTATTTTTTTTAATCAAATGTAAGTAACTTCGAACATTTCAGAGACAGACTAGCGACACCAATTCAGGCTAGTATTTTCTTCGATATCAGCATGCAGACTTTGTTTATCTTGGTAACATTGCTGACGTTTCAGTGACCTCCCCGGTGTCAAGGAAAAATCCATCCTTTTCGATTTGCAAAACTTTGGGGTGCTTGATGGGAATATGATCCGGAAAAAAGCCCATTTTCTGAATCTTCTAAGTTCTAAGATTGTTGTTTTATTTAAACTAGAAAAGATCTATTAAATTGTCTGTATTAAATTTTTGATCACTCCTAGTTTCCATTCCATATTTTTAGGATGTTCACAAACTTGAATACAATAAACAGTAAAGAAATGGGTTAATTTGCTCATGATACAAGATGAATTATGTATAAAATGATACACAAGGGAGAATAAGAGGAAAATAATAAAAAAATATAAGGAAATTTAATCACAAGTAAATGAAATCTTTTGTAATAAAGAATCAGGAGTGAATGACACTGAAATATTCAAATGGTTCTTTGAACAATTGAACTCCTTCTTGTTATTTGTGTTATAAACACAACGTTTTGGCCGATTTATTCTTCGGCCTTCTTCCGGTGTAAAATCCGAGTGTGATGGGTTAAACAGAAATTATGTTATGGGGGGTAGCCCTTATAGTGCATGGCCCAGGTGTTTCTGTGTCTTTGTCCAGTCGGGTTTAGATTTGTTGAGAAGTGGAAGCCACATCAGGTTGAAATCCGCACTTGCCTCTTTGATTTTTCTCTGCAACAAGGAGTTCAATCGTCCGAAGAACCATTTAAATATTAATGACGCTTCTCAAAACTATAGAAGACACTGAAATAGTTAAAGAAACACATCTCTATAGATTTCCCACAAGAAACAGTGCGCAAGTAGAATCAGAATATTCTATTCTAATGTTTCCCGGGTGGGGAATATTCCTGGTCAAATCAATTTGTCCATCTTAAAATTCTCTCTTTCATAAAAGTCGTTAACTCTTAAATTCGTGAACCGCTTGAAACCACTCCTAAACACAGTGGGACTCTTCAATGAATAGAATTTTTTTAAAAAAGGAACTCTTTAGTGAATTGGATACAAATAAAAAAAATTAAAAAATTTCTTTTTTTTTTTTATTTACCTAAAAGTGCAAGGGAAGTAACTCTGATCGGAAGTTATTCTCCTTGGTTTAAGAGTTAAACAATGTTCTTCAAAAATTGCACGGATGTTCTAAGTTTCTGTCGAAGTCATGATTTCTACAAGATAGTTTAATATAATGAATTTCACCGCTTGTTTTGTGAGGAAAATTGAGATCCTTTTTCTTTCTCCATAATTGAACCACCGACCTTTTCAGCATCAAGCTACAGACTTTAAGAATATACCTGCTCAGTTGCAGCTTTTGTTCGGACAATCGAATCTCTTCTTCCCATCCTTGATATTGTCAACACAATGTTTTGGCCTTTCCGTTCTTCAGCCCCCGTCAGTGGTATAATTCAAGAAAAGAGGAAAAAAAAGTTTGTCTCTTGAATTATACACCTGATGAGGGCTGAAGAATGGATTGGCCTAAATGTTATGTTGACAATATCATGGGAATAGGAGAAGAGATAGGAATGTTAATGATTCTTCTCAAAGTTGTAGACAACACTGCAATACCTCAGCTACCGCTTATAGATACATTCCTAAAAAAAAATAACATAACATAAATAGAGATTGAGGCAGCAATCATCTTAAAATATGTTGTTGAGCCTCAACAAGATGGAATAGATTAGTGTTGTGTATCCCATCTAGTATCTACTTTCTGCAGCTGGGGAAATATCACTAGGTGTTGATTTGTTATTCTCCTACAACACGTGGCACGTTAACCAAAGTGTAAAATGTGAAACAGTCCATGATGCTGTCTTTTATCATCATTTATTTTGGAAATTTAACAAAAATATTAATATTTTTGGCAAGTTTCAATGCTGTAGAATTTTGGTCATAAATAATCCTGATAATTTCTGTTTTGATTGTGTAATGTTCCACTAGAAATAATAAAATCCTGCTATGTTTGGTATAGAAGACAATTAAACTTTCTATAAAAAAGTGGTAGGTGTATACTCATTTATGGAGGATACTGTCAGTGTGTGTGTGTATATGTATATATATATATATGAAATCAAATTATGGATAATTATCATGTATATATATATACACACACACACACAGACATTTTGTTCCCTATAAGTAGTCATTCTTTTTAAAGAGATTTGCATGAAAAGGACTATTACATACGTTTGATTCTGTTCTAGTACAATTAGTTTTACTAAGCGACTATTCTTTGTAACTGATAATCTGTGTGAGTATCTATAAGAGAGAGTATCTGCGCATGATAAGTGTCCAACGAAGCATTTTTAAAAGTTGATATTTTCGTTATTTTTAGAGCTACAATGCTCAGGGTTTTTTTTTATTTTGAAGCTTGAACAGTCTATGAATCATAATGCAGAGTCTTCATGATTCAAAATAAAATAAAAACTGAGTATTGTCGCTCTAAAAATAATGAAAGTATGAACCTTTTAAAAATGGTTCGTTGGGCACTTATCATGTGTTTCCCATAAGTAACACCCAATTTATCCCATAAATTAACGCCAGTTCTATCTAAGGGAAGCAACTATTTAATAGTTGCTTCCCTTAGAACTGGCATTAATTTTGGGACAAATCGGGAGTTACTTCTGTGTCACCCTATGTATATACACACACACACACATCATGGAAGTAAATTTCTTAAAGCGGACTACTAATTGTGATGTAGACTTTGAAATGGGTTATCTTTGAAAAATGATTGAGTATTTACAATATCCCAAGGTGTCTGTGTCTCTCTCTTATTAGAATCATCAAATATAATTGATAATCTTATGACATAATCATCAGCAAATAACAAAGGGAGGCAAGTCTGTAATGTAAAGAGTTGTTTCCCTTTAGATACCAGATGTGCTTTATTATTGCTGGGTAGACACGGAGAGACATGGCTGCTGCTGCTGCTTCAGTTAATTGTTAAAATCTGTTGAATATTTACTTTGAAGCAAGAAGGCCTCCTTCTGTCTCTATAGACAGTGGGACAACACTGAAGTGGCCTCTCCAGGGCCCCGGCCTGGGTGAAGTGTATGGAGATCCTGGGATGTCCATTCAACAGAATCCCTCCACTTGGCCCTGCTGATATAGTCCAAAAGAACTACCGGAAGGATGTCAGAGTTGGCATCCAAGCCCCTTGTCCATCTCCTAGACTGGTTGCCTTCCCAAGGCAAGAGAACCCAGTCAGCCCTGCTATTTCTCCCATAGCTGGGAGAAGAGATGGCTTTGTGCTTTTCCCAAGGACATTGAACCAGAGTTTGAACACTGCTTGCTGATTCCATTGTTTGTACTGTTACACCAATCTTTCAGGTGGGGATGGCCTGCCTAGAAAACCAGCATTCGAAGTCCAGGGTTTTACTTGGCCTTTGAACTTTGGTAGGAATTATAAAACTGTTTCAGCCTCAGGAAAGTCCAGCTAGATAGTGTTTGTGAAATATATTCAAAGTTTTATGAGAAAATTGCTTAAAAGCCACCTATGATAGCCTTTAATCTCTGTTAAGTCACTTCCCTATTTCTACAATTAGAAACTGGCAACATAGGTTTCTTCAGTTTTTAAGCTGGTCTGGCTGGCTGGCTAGCTATACATATATATATATATATATACACACACACACACAGGCCGTACCAATGGGACTTAGAGGGCTGAAAATTTAAATAATTACTACCTATGTCTAGAAAAGTTTTTGTTTTTTTTAAATTCACCCTCTAAATAGGTTTTTAGTGGGGGGTGTCTATTTGCAATCTAAGTTTATCCTAAATTGATCCCTCAGTTTGTGTCCTGCTTGTTTTGTTTTTTTTGAAAATTCAAAATTTTTTTTAGTGATCTCTGGCCAACAAAAGGCGAGAGAATTAACTTATCCATTGATCCCCCCCTTTTCCAAATTTTAATTGAACACCCACAACACAACATGCTGCCAAAAGACATTGATCTTGAGTTTATGAATTAATCATTTGCCCATCACCCACCCTTTTTTTTATAAAGGACAATGAAAAGAACAGTAATTAGAAAGCAATAAACCTGCAGTTATCTCCCTTTTGTAAATTTATATTTAATTAAATTAATTACTCGAAAGCCGGTGGCCTGATTGGACTGGAAAGTTCTTTATCTTTCAAGTTGGGGCATTTTAAGGCTATTGCACTAACAAAGATCTCACTACGATGTGCCGTTTTTGCTGTGTTATGGTAACACATCCACAAACAGATATCGGATTATTATAATATAAATGATTCTTGAATTAGCCAGATGGAGGGTGAAGATCTGATAGGGACAGTATTTGCAGAGTTATCATCCTTGACTGGCTGAGATAACCAGTTGGCTCACACTCGGTGCTGCTATCCTAGGAAACTTTTCCAATAAGCCTATAATCTCTGCAGCTTAAAAGCTATCAAGGAAGTAAACTATGCATGTTTTCTTTCATACTTTTTCAATTAAGATTTTATTTAATGCATTTTGATATAACAGAAACAGGGTGTCACAGAAGTAACTCCCGATTTGTCCCCAAATCAATGCCAGTTCTAAGGGAAGCAACTATTAAAGCATTACTAAATTACTATTAAAAGCAACTAATAAATAGTTACTTCCCTTAGATAGATACTGGCGTTAATTTTGGGTCAAAGTGGGCGTTACTTATGGGACACCCATATGTACAGGTATCCTCCATTTTTCAGAAGTGCTCTTTATGCCTCTTCACTTTTACAAAAGATCTACATTCAGTGTTGCCAATTCAAAAAATAATTTTGCGCTAATTTGACTGCCAAAAATTGCCAAAAACCACCAAAATGCTGCTTAAAATGGCCAAAAAAAAGCCAAAATGTTTTAGGTGTAAACGCGCTAATTTAGTGCTTTTTGCACTGCCAAAACAAGAAACGCGCTAAATCGGCAACACTGCCTACATTACTACAGGTTTGCTCCCGGTATCCAAAATGGCGTAAAGCAAAAAAACAATTACCATTAATTTATATGGGAAAAATCCTTTAATCATTCCGAGGCCCAAATATAACTTTCTTCCATGTCTGCCTGCTCCAATGTTGAAGGTCGAGGTCCGTCGTCTGCTGTGGCTGATGTGAACAGATTAGCCCCAAGCCTCTTCTCTATCCTAGAGTTCTTTGTAAGTCCTCAAAACATCATACAAACCTACCTAAAACATCCGTGCCCTTTCAAAATTAATGCAGCTCTGTTAATGATAGAGAAAATTTCATGCAAGGTTATTTTTGGGTCTTGCATAAGCTGTTGTGCCACGTGATGGGACCAAATCATGTCAGCTTCCATCGCTTCACAGTGGCCAAGGAGAGGTCCCTTTGGATCCACAAGGCTCTCGACCTTGCTCGTCATATACTCATTAGTCCTTTGCCCCAAGTAGGAGATGTGGAGCAGCAGCTTCCTCAGACATTTTGTTTTGAACGCCTGGAGTCATCTGCCAAATACTTAAACTCGGGGCCGACACAGGAGATTCATGCGCCCTAGGCAAGACTTGAAATCTGTGGCCCCAATTGTATTCTAACGGCTATTCTTTTTAGTTTGGAGTGTGCCCCAAGGACCTTTGCATCCTAGGTGACTGTCTAGATTCGCTTAATGGATGGGCCTGCCCTGCTCAAACTTTGTAAGTTTTAGCCATAAAAAAAACAGAATTAGTTCTGTTGATTATTGTAATCAATCGTGTCCCCCTACTAACCTGCAAAAGTCCTTATTTACAACAGGGACCCCAAAAAATGTTATTTTTAGTTACTATACACCAGAAATAAACCATCAACAAAAACTTTCAACATAGGTTTCTCCAGTTTTTAAGCTGGTCTGGTTGGCTGGTTATGTATGTGGAGCTAGAGGGCTGAAAATTTAAACATTACTCCTTATTACAAAAACGTTTTATTTTTTTTTATTTAAAAAAAATTCCTCCCCTAAATAGGTTTTTTTTTGGGGGTGGGGGGGTTCAATTTGCAATGTAAGTCTATGCTAAATTGGTCCTTTAGTTTGTGTCGGCAGCATTCATGCTTGTTTTTTTGAAATCCCCCTTTCTTCCAATTTGTCTAATTTCTTTCTCCCCCAACACGGCATGCTGCCAAAAGACGTTGGATTGCGTGACAGTTTCTATTGAGTGACTAACCAGACCTGTTGATAAAATGTTTTTCTAAGAGTGTTGCATTTCTTTCATTGTTCACTGAATCTCATTTGTTCTCAAGTTTCCCAATAAAGCTGACTTGATATTCTATCAATTTTGACTACTTTTCACTCTACGGCAGCGAGAAAACGGTGCAGATTGGAAATAAAGAGTAAGCCTCCTTTCAAGTCAAAATTAATAAAATATTGGGTTACAATACTTCATCTAATAATAAAAAATAAAAATGAAAATAATAAGGTTGTCTTGATATGTTGAACATCTGAAATGATTCTTGACTATTTTCTCTTTTTAGCGTTCTGTGAGTCCTCAGGTCACTGTGTCATCCCCATTACCAAATGGAATAGTACCGTCCCCCTCTGGTAAGTATTGGATACTAATGTCTTCTATGGCAAAGTTTAATGCACATCTGATTTTAATTTTCAATACTTTTATTCTGAACTTCTTGGAAACCAAAGAAATTGACTGATGTCGTAAGTCAAGGTTTCCATGGATGGGTAATTAAACTCTTTACCTTTTCCCAAGCAAATTAAAAGGGAAGAGAAGCAAATTAAAACAAGCTAGCATTCCAAGGGAAATTATGAATCATCGCCACCCATAGATGCTGTGTTGGGGGTGATCAGTTAAAAAGTTGGGCTGTGATCACTAAAAAATGTCTGAATTTTCAAAGTGACTAGTGACCAATTTAGCATAAACTTTCATTGAAAATTGAACCCCCCACTAAAACCCCTATTTTGGAGGGGAATTTTCAAAAAACAAAAAAAACGCATCTTCCTTTCTCATTGAGGGGAGTGGGTGTTCAAAATTTCAAGTTTCTACTATGAACAGTTAGGGCTGGGCAAAGTCCAGATACATAGATAAAATTGAACCCCACCACTAAAACCCTACTGGGAGGGGGAATTTTTAAAAAAAACCCAAAACATTTTCCCTATTCATTGAGTGGGTGTGTGTGTGCGCATGTGCGCAAAATTTCAAGTTTCTTCTATGAACGGTTAGGGCTGGGCAAAGTCTAGATAGATACATATAAATGTGTGAACACATGAATAACCTAAACCTTTGGTAGTGGTGATTAATATGGCCAGCAAATTAAAAAGACAAACAGTGTTTCAAAAAGGATGCAGCCATTTTTTTGACAACTTGTATTTAAGCTATTTTAAATCTAAAAAGTATTTTTCAAAGACACAAATTACAAAAAGATACTAATTACAAAAAGATACTAATTACACATACATTTTAACTTAACAGTAGATGTTGAAAATGATTGCCTTTATTCTGGATTCAGGTTCATACCCATTTCATTACATTGGAAAATGACATAGATGAAACAACACAAAGGAATGGATGCTCAAATGAGGCTAGCGTATGATGCAATCATTTCAACTGCTAAATACTGTTGTCTCTGAGTACAGTGTTGGCACGCGACTAATATTGTAGGATAACATGAACGTGCGCATAATTCTACCCTCTTATCCTTCATCCTTTATGAACGACCATGTAGATACATTTACTGCAAATGTTAATTTCTTAAGTGAAATCAGTTGAAACTTGTGTCTTATATATTTTGTTTAAATTCATAATTCATTTTTAGTTTTAACTTAGGTTTCAGATTTAATTGTGTTTTTGATGTCGGCCAGTACAAACGAGTGAGACGCAACCTTAATATTAACCATTATGATTTTTCTCAGGGTAAGCAGTGCCTACCCAGACGACACGTCCTTGATATACACATACATATATATTTGAATGTACTTTGCATTTAAAACCCCTCCCATCTAAGAATTTACTTTGTCCACCACTCTCCACGTCACATCAACACGCCAATGGCTAAGCCAAATATACTGTGGTTAGTATAATTGTGGAGTTTTCAAAGACCTCGGAAATGGCTAGTTGTTTAGCCGAAAGCGCTAGGTGTTATAACAATTTTGGGCTACTATTATGCTCTATGGATTCAAGCATACGTTCTCTTGTGCGGAAACAAGAAAAAATTAATAAAAATTAACAAGATGTTCCCTGTGCATCGTTTTCACACTTACCGTTATCAAAAACTTAATTCAGTGATGCTCGGGAAGTTATAGAAAATTCCAGCTTCGATTTTGAGGGTCTTCATTCAATGTAAATTTTTTTAAAAATTTACTTCCTTATGATGAGACAACACAAAGGAACAGATGCTCAAATGAGGCTAGCGCATGATGCAATCATTTCAACTGCTAAACACTGTTGTCTCTGAGTACATACATTTACCTCCCTTCAAATATTCACATTATACCCCTTGTACATTTACCTCCCTTCTATCCTCAAATATATCGAACCCACAATACCTGTTCTTGAGCAAATTAAAAAAAATATGGCAAGCAAATCAAAAAGACAAACTGAATTGATAAACCCGAGGAATCACATACAGGATATTCAGTTAGAGTCGCTGCAAATGTTAATTTAAGTGAAATTAGTTGAAACTTCTTTGTTTAAATGATTTATTTTTAGTTTTTAACTTGGGTATCAGATTTACTCAATTCAACCATTGATATTGGACAGTGCAAATCCAAGTTGTGGCTCACTCAAAAAATGAATTATTTACACAAAATATATTAACAGACAAGTTCCAATTAGCAGTACAACTTGTATTTAAGCTATTTTAAATCTAAAAAGTATTTTTCAAAGACACAAATTACAGAAAACTGCTAGTTACACATACATTTTAACTTCACAATGGCCCGAATTGAAAGTTGTATATAAAAACAACTTAAATTAAGATGAAGGTAAAAACTGGTCAAATTTCCAGGGTGTCCCTAAAGTCTGGACACATAGGAAATACAAATTTTAAAATGAATTGCCAGTGGTAAGAATCTAAACTCACTAAACCTATATATGTAATATAACAAAACGGAACTTTGCATCACAAATGGTGGAAAACACAAGATGTTATTTATTAATATTTCAATTAAATAAAATGTTGTTCAAATTTATTTTATTGAAAATATGTATTTTGCCTATGTGTCGAGACTCTAGGGACACCCTGTATATTAGTGGTACAAACGAGTGAGACTCAACGTGAATTCACACTCACCGTTATCAAAAGCTTAATTCATTGATGCTTGGGAAAAGTTATAGAAAATTCCAGCTTCTCTTTTGAGGGTCTTCATTCAATGTCTTTTTTTTAAAAAATTTACTTCCTTCATAATTTTTGTTTTCTGCATTGTTTTGATCATATCCATATATTCAAATCAATTTATTATTATTGGATGAAGTAATTGTAACACATAATCAGCTTCTGCTAATCCATGAGTCTTTGTGGCCGATTGGTAAAAGTAGCTAGGCATAAACTAGACTCCCTCTGGCAATGAGGGTGTGAGTTCGATTCTCACCAAAGACTTATTCTTTATTATCCAGCCGTGGAAACGACGGCCCGAATTGAAAGTTGTATATAAAAACAACTGAAATTAAGATGAAGGTAAAAACTGGTCAAATTTAATAAAAAAATAATGGGCGAAATAGGACGACTTAACCGTCAAAAACGGATTGCATCATCTATGCCGAGAGAATGGATAATTTTATATCCAACAGAATATGATAATTATAAAGACATTTTTAATTGACAACCTATATCAGCCGGTGTTAGCAATTGCGAAACAAGCGGCCTAAATCATGTAATGACGCTCGTTTCTTTATTTATTTACACGATTTAGGCCACTCATTTTGCAATCACTCACACCGGCTGATATAGGTTGTCAATTAAAAATGTCTTAATTATTATTATATTCTGTCGGATATAAAATGATCCATTCTCTGAATTTCATATTGTCGGCATAGAGAACCACACATATATTTGTGACCAAACCGATCGTAAATAAATATATATATAGACAGTGCATTGATGAGGGGTGGATCG
>VCCN01002125.1:3175358-3186534 GCA_006491835.1 Architeuthis dux | reverse complement strand
CACACACACACACACACACAATTTCTGTTCCGCATACTTCTCGCTCCATTTTTTTCTTCCCTATACAGACACACACACACACACACACACACACACCAACTCTCATTCATGCATACACTCTCTTTTATTATCTTATACACACACTTTCTGCATCATTTTTTTCTTACTCTTTCTGTTTTCCATCCATACACCTACTATTTCCTTCTTATTCACACACATTCTGTCTCTTAGATACATATACACCTGCCCACAAATTAGGTGTGTGCAAAAATTCCCAGCAGAAAACCGATTTTCAACTGTGCATTCAGTATATCTAGAGTTTAAAAAAAGAAGGGGTGTGTGCTGGGAACATTTGCACCTCCCCACATACAAATACATGCATACACTGCCCCTTCACAATCTTTCTTTACAATTTCCAGATTTTTATTATTTTCTTTCTGTCCACCATTTTGGAATATTTTTGTTAAATTTTTTTTTCATTCAGCGAAGAATCTCCTTGAATTTTCTACAGATTCCGGTTTTTTTTTTGGTTTTTTTTCCGTTTTTTGTTACTTTTGCTTGTTTTTTAGTATTTCTGATTTCAAATAAGTTTATTGATTCTCCGTCTTAAGTGCAACTTTTGAAAAAAAAATAGTTTTCAAATTGAATTTCTATTAAATCAATTTACAGGTTTGAAAATAATATTTTCAAATCCTTTTTTTTAGAATTTTCATATTTCCAAAATTTTATTTATTTTCATCCAAAATTCATTTTTCAATGTCTGAACTTCTTGCCACTCAGAACCAACATTTAATCATTAAAAAAATTATTTTTATTCAAATTATGAAAGACACTCTCTTCCTTCATGAAGACGATAAGACATTTTTAATTATTTTTTCTTTTTTTTTTTTTTTCTTTCTGGTTTCTTGTTTTTCATTTTATAAAACTGAATTTTATTTTTTCTTTAAATGAACATAATTATTTTTTTTTTTTTGTCATTTCTGTTGTCATTCCATTTATTTTGATTACCCTCCCCCCTCCCACCATTCTCTCTCTCTCTCTCTCTCTCTTTCTGTCTCTCTTCCGAAATTTTCCAACCCTGGCTGTCAAGGGTATGAAGCCAAAATGCTTTCACCAAATTCTCATGAAACATTTCACAAAACGTCACAATTTTTTTTTCTTTCTTCTTTCTTCCACTCTTTTCTCTTCTCCAATCTTTTCTTCACTCTCTGTGTCTCTTTCTATCTATCACAGGGTTGCCATTTGGTACTTTTTAAGACCAAAATTGGGCAAATTTGGTACTGAACAAAGCTAGTTGGTTCCGAAGATAAAGATTTGGTACCGAAGGGAAATTTACAAAAGATAACCATCCCTTACACAAGAATGATATACAACATAAATATACATGAACGATAGATAAAAAAAAAACCAATGTTTTAATCCATTTTTCTTGCAAGCTTAGTCTGATGATGGATTTTAAGTTATTTGATTATTTTGGTACTAAATTTCGTACCAAGACCATACAAATTGGGTCTTGTGCAGCAAACGACATTTGACAACCCTGGTCTCACATTCTTTTTCTTTTTCTTCTTCTTTTTCTCTCTCTCTCTCTCTCTCTCTCTCTCTGTTTAATTTATCCTTTTTCTGTTTCAAAGAAGCAACCACAAAAAGGAAGTTCGGAGGTGGACCATTTCGCTCTGTCCATTTCTGCTTCCTGCCGACTGGGCTCTTAGATCTTTGGACCAAACTCTTCCAGGCTTTTTCCAAAGAAGATTTTGCAAAACCAAAATTTTTGCTCACTAAAACAACAACAACAATAATAACAAAAAGAAAGAAAAAAAAACATACAAAAAAACAAACCGAGAAAAAACATTCAACAGAATTTTCCAGGTGGTTAACGTTGACTGGAGATGGTCGGAAATCCATGGAAGACGACAGAACTCCAACGACAGCTCCTCCACCGCAGGCACGAAGAGGAAAAAGAATAAGAATAGCAACTGTGTTGAAAAACATGAGAAACTCTTTCTGCTATAAAAATGCTTTTTCTACACATTCTACACATTCTACACATTCTACACATACCTCATGCCACTTGACCAGCTTACTTGATAAACTTGTCAGACTATATATATATAATATACAAATAAATTTTTATATTGAGACATCAATCGTTCTTCTGTTGTCACTCCCTGACTACTCAGCCTAACTTTTAAAAAAAAAAAATTTTTTTTTAAAATTTTTTATTTTCAGTGTCCTAAGGTCCGCTGTCTTCCCCAAGTAAGACATGGGCCTTAACCTGCTATGCTGGCCAATGACGTGTTGGTTAGAGATGTACACATGCCTTTCCCAAGGGCATTAGTGCAAAGGAAACATAAACTGTCTCAGCTGGAGTTTGAACTCGGCACGCCAAGCCCATTCTCTTGCACAGCCACCCTGCACCTCCTTGTGACTTCACTAAAAAATTTGCTACTGAGATGATAGTCATGTCTTGGGAAGAGATGGATACACACCTTTCCCAGGGGCATCAGTGAACACTCTCAGCCGAAGTTTGAACTTGTTAACCACTCTACCACTTGCACATCCTCAGCCTCACTTGCCCCCCCCCTAACTTTGAAGGGGTAAAAAGACATTCCTCAAAAGCATCACCATTTTGATACAGTAATACCTCGCTTATTGCTCTAGATACGTTCCTAAAAAATGCAGCATTAAACTTAATAACACTATACAGGGGTCATTATAGCAGCTTGTCCAGATCACCTCTCTTTGTCTTGATGTTGTGCTCCCAGTCAGGGTACTTTTCATTATTTTAAAATATATGATGTCTTGTTGAGCCTCAACAAGATGGAATGGATTAGTGCTGTTAATCCCATCTGGTACTTTCCAGAGCTGGTGAAATATCACCAGATGTCTTTATATATCGATACATGATAAATTATTGCGTGTGTTTATTTTCATACACATGGCACATTAACCAAAGTGTACAGTTATCTCAGAGACTGTCCACAATGTCTATTCTCATACACATGGCACATTAACCAAAGTGTACAGTATACAGTTATTTTGGAGACTGTCCATGATGTCAATTCTCATACACATGGCACATTAACCAAAGTGTACAGTGTACAGTTATTTTGGAGACTGTCCATGGTGCTATCTTTTATCATTATTTATTTTGGAAATTTAACATTACTAAATTTATTATGAAAAATACTATGGAAAAGAGCACTTATAACAAACCAGCACTAAACGGGTCAGTGCTAAGCAGGGTATTACTCTATTTTATTAATGCTGCTGCTAGCTTGTCATGGGATAATTATATCTCCAAGCATTTTTATCTATACTTTCAATGGTGGTATACATGAATGTTTGTGTCTATGACTTTGTGAAGAGTCATTAATATTCAAACTTTTGTTCGGACAATGGAATCTCTTCTTCCAATCCTTCATGTTGTCAGCATTTATACACCTGATGAGGGCTGGAGAACAGATTGGCCACAGCGTTGTGTTGACAACAACGAGGTTGGGGAAAAAGAGATTCGATTGTTCAAACAAAAGTTGGGATGAATATTTTTCTACATCTTGAGTCTCACTTTGGGAAGTATTCTGGACCACCTGTTTCTATCCAAGTTTTGTAAATCTGTTATAAAATTTAATGCTAAAAGCTCTAAAATTGAAATATATAAGAAAATGGGCAATGTTTAACGACTTAACCATCAAAAAAGGATTGCATCATAAAGACTGATGTGACCGATCACTGCTAAAGAAGCTAATATTTTTTTACTTTTGAGTTTTAGTAAAAAAACGATTATTTTACTATTCGTTTATTATAAACCTTTTTTTTTTTTTTTTAAAAACCATTTAAAAAAAATTTTTAAAAAATCACAATTTATTAAACTAGGACTAGTTAAATAAATTGTGATTTTTTTTTTTTTTTTTTTTTTTTTTTTTTTTTTAAATTAAGATAGTAGTCAAAAATACTTCATCTAAATAGAAATAAATAATAAAATAATTGTTTTTACTAAAACTCAAACAAACACTTGTGTCAGCCTTAGGACGATAGTATAAAATGTTAGCTTCTCGTGATGATCAGTCAAATCGGTCCTTATGATGCTATCCTTTTTTGACGATTTCTTTAAGTCATTACTAACTATTATTTTTACCAATTTTTCTTCTAAATGCATTCAAGGATTTTGTTGATATAAAAAAAAAGCGTATTTAAGTTTGATTTAACGTTTTTAGTCTGATGAACCAGAGATTTAATAAGGCTGCAACAGACGTACATGGTGTCCCGTAATTATGTCCTCTCTGCAAACGTTGTAAGGGGAATAACTTTGTATTAACTAGGCTCGAGTGTGGAAAAATTGAACATTGCTATTAGTGCCTAGTCAATACAAAGTTACCCCCCTTAAAACTTTTACAGAAAGGATATAATTACTGAGTTACCTCCCTTACAATGTTTGCGGAGAGGAGATATTTACAGGACACCCTGTATATAAAATATATATTTATATAGATTAGTTCACCCTTGCTGTCAAAAAATGTCGGAAATATTTTAAGGAATTTTGCAATTACGTAAAAGCTTAGAATCTAAAGAGAATGTGGGAAGCTAATTCAATTGAGAAATTGTCACAGAATTCAAATAATATTGGATCGCTTCGCAGCCTTTTGGCTAAGATCAAAGTGTAGTATCTATTCTTCGAAACCGGCATGGCCTTGAAGTTCAGAGAATTATGGCCCTGCGGGGGTCCTGTGGCATACTTGGGTATCGTCCTGGGAGAAGTTACGCAGGATATCTTGGCTGAGGACGCGCTAGGATCAAAGTGGATTATCTGTGCTTCGAAACTGCCATGGCCTCGAAGTTCAGAGAAACATGGCCCTTCGGGGGTCCTGTGGCATGCTCGGGTATCTTCGGATACTTGGGAGAAGTTGCACAGGATATCTTGGCTGGTCGGGAGGCGATCACTATTAGCACACTCAGGATTCGTCCTGAGGAGCTTTTGACCCATCCCGGTCCTCGTGGCATTTGTCTCAGCGACAGGGATTTGGGATTCTCCCCCTTCAAGTCTCTAGTCACAGCGACATGGGATCCCCCTCCCCGCTACTGAATCCAGCACTAAATGACCCACCAAGGGTCGATGTGCCGTTAAACAAAACAAAACAATCAATCAATCAAATATTATCTTATCTTTCTCATACAAATAATGAAATAGTCTTTTAAGGGAAGTAACTCTTGTGTAAAATATACAAGGTATTTTCCTTTGGGTGTTACAGACAAAAAATAAATATATCGATTTACTTGAAGATAGATTTGTTTCTACTAACTTCTTTATCTTAAGCTAAATTTTCTTTGATTTCTGTTTTCTGAATAAATGAATTCATCACTGCCAGAAGATTTATACAATTATAATCTATATAATGAACAGTGTGACATTTTCTCTGTCAGTAAGAATGGACTCTTCCACTTAAAAGTAACAATTATAGATGACAATTAAAAATGGGGTGGGGGGCTGTGATTTCATGGGTGGGGGTTGACCTAGAACTCTTAGAACCATTGCCCTTAAACCAACAGTTTTGCTCCACCCCCCTCATGAATTTCTGGGGTTTTTAATGAAAAAAAAGCTGAAAGCTGAATTGGGGGCTTCTGTATTTCTGAATGTCTTGAAAATATTTGGCCATGTTTCGAAAAGGGAGACCATTATATTTTCAGTGATTTCGACCATTGCCTATTTCTGCTATGGAGGACCAATCAAAATCTCCTGCTTTAGAAACTGGTTTCTGTAGTGTGGAGAATTTTTTCTTATATTTTTTTTTCTTTAGAAACTGGTTTCTTGTTTGCAAAGATTTTTTTTTTTAATAATTTTAATAATACAAAGACCAATTGCGTAAAAATCTCAAAGAATTTTAATAACAATGTTTACTTACCTTAGTTGGGGTCATTTCTGAATGTAAAGGTTTTTAATTTAAATTTTTTTTTTTTTTAGTAATTACATAGTTTTTTTGATTAGATCTTTGTATTATTTAAATTATTTTTTTTTTAAATCTAAAAAAGAAATTTATGCGATTGGTCTTTGCAAAGATTTTTTTTTTAAAATACAAACAAGAAACCAGTTTCTAAAGAAAGAAAAAAAGATTTTTACGTGATTGATCCTCTGTAGCAGAAATAGCCAATGGTTCAGATCACCGAAAATGTAATGGTCTCTCTTTTCAAAACCTGGTCAAATATTTTAGTGATCAAAACAGATGTTAATCCGAAGCTGCAAGATCTGGTAAGTATGGAAGTATGTAAAACTTTCCAACCCAATGACCGAATTCTTTCTTGGGTTTATTTTGCTTTGTACAGGGTGTCCCTAAAGTCTGGACACATAAGAAATATCACTATTTATAATTAAATATGTGAATCTCGCATAACGCATTGAACTTTGCATCACAAATGGTGGCAAACACATTGAAGATGTTATTTATTAATATTTCAATTAAATAAAATATTGTCCAAATTTTTTTATTGAAAATATGCATTTTGCCTATGTGTCCAGACTTTAGGGACACCCTGTATATAAAGCAATTGATCAATTTGAAATTACAAAGTGAGATCCATTAAATTTAACTATTACTGCATACTAATTTTTGTCTGAATTTCTGAGAGAGGGAAATTATCATTGATGAGGGAACACATCATAAATGAATATGCTCGAATTAATGGAAATGTGGAGTTAATGCATCGGGTTCATGTGAATCTCGTAAAGCGCATTGAACTTTGCATCACAAATGGTGGAAAACACATTGAAGATCTTATTAATATTTCAATTAAATGTCCAAATCTTTTCATTGAAAATATGCATTTTGCCTATGTGTCCAGACTTTAGGGCTCACCCTGTATAAGGCTTTGTGTTGTCATCTGGATGCTGACGTATTTCAGTCCACCAAAGCTTCAGATTTTGGGTGGGATGCCTCATTGACATTATTGATGTGTTGACAATCAAGGTCTGCGGTGATGGCTTCCCCAAGACCCAGTAACTCATGGGGGTGGGGGACAATATTTTGTCACATTCCACCAGATGCAGAGGAAAACTTTCTTGGGATGAAATCCTGGTTACCTCTGCCAACAAAGTGGGACAGTGGTAGATGTATTCACCCATGTCCCACACAATATCTCCAGAAGTTCTCAATGAATTTCAACGACATTTTGTGGAAGGGTGCGTCATAGGCTCAGCACGAATTGATTAAATTCTGGGGCGGAACCAAAACTTATTTTTCGATTCAGAGATATTTCTTCACATTTTTTCATATATTTATATCCATTCACTCATATGTGTCTATTTGTCCACTCAATATCTCCAGAAGTTCTCAATGAATTTGAATGACATTTTGTGGAAGGATGGGTCATGGGCCAAGGAATAATTGATTCAATTTTGGGGTGGATCCAGGAATTTCTGTTTGATTTTGTTAACATTGCGAGGTCAATTTTTCTGCTTCATGGATGAATAACACTGCAATGTCAATGACAAAGTTACTCAGTCCAAGGGAAATAATCAAGTTTTGAAATCAAAGTTCAAAGGCAAAGCTCAGATGAATAATGAAAAAAAAGGAGCATGGGGTTGTAGTAAAATACGGGAAGCAACGAGAATCAAAGTAATTACCAGTGAAAACAGGTCTGGTTAGTCACTCAATAGAAACCGTCATGTGACCAACATCTCTTGGCAGCACGTCGTATTGGGGGTGGGGTGATCAATTAAAAAAATTGGAAAAAGGAATGATAAATGAATAAGTTACTTCTCTCGTCTTTTGTTGGGCAGTAATCACTAAAAAAGTCTGAATTCTTTTAAAAATCTAGTTTGAAAACTGCCAGACACAAACTAAGAGACCAATTTAGCATAAATCTACATTGTAAATCGAACCCCCAATTAAAAACCTATTTAGCAGAGGAATTTTCAAAAAACAAAATCGATTTTTTTCTAGACATAATGAGGAATAAATGTTTAAATTTTCAGCCCTCTAACTCTATTGGTGCAGTCTATACACTTGATACTTACACAAATAGCCAGCCAGACCCACTTAAAAGCTAAAGAAATCTATGTTGATGCTTTAATCAATGAGCCCTAATCTTAACCCTAACTTCTCTACTTAATCACCACAAACGTTTGTATAAAACCTTTTTTTAACTTGCCTTCGCTTTACTTTTCATAACAAGAAGCAACTAGAAGCAGTTGAGAAGCAAAACACAAATATCATTTATTTCCAGTAAAAACTGCTCTAATCAATGACTAGGCTGACTCCTAAATTATTTAATTAATCACCCCCAACCTGTGTATGAGAGCTTCTTCTAAATGAAATCCCTTTTCCTTCTCGTATTTTACCACCACCGAAAAGAAAGGGTTAAGGATAACAGTCAAAAGAATCCATCTATAAAAGCCAAATATGCAAATGAGTATGTTCGTTTGGTTGTCTGTAGTGTCTGCTAGCTTAACTCATAATGGACAGGTCCACATGAGATAGATTGTACAACCAATAATAGAATTAAAGGGTGAAAAAATAAGACATGCTGTTCCCATATCAAAGAAGTACACCGACCCAATTCAAGAGATAACCTGTGTCTGTCAATGCAGCACAATGCAACAATGTCCTTTCGACGTCCTTTGATGTAGCCGACCCAGTGAAGAAGCAATTGGGAGGGGAAAGGCAGTTTCTGACCAAAAACTCACAAAAAGGGCCAAATGCAAATACTCTCAGCACACCAAAAAGAAAAAAGTCAAAAGTCAAAATGGCTCAAAATTTAAAAATGGCCAAACCAAAAAGTTCAACTTTATTTTGTAAGGAAATAAGTTATATTTTTAATAAAATAAGTTTCTTTCTATGACTTTTGTTTCATACTGCGCAATATCATTGGTGACTTTTCTTAGGTTGAGACTTTCAAAAAACTTAAAATTAGGATACTTGAATTAATAAAAAGAACTTACCTAATAAAATCGCTTTAGGATCCTTGTTGTCGATTCATATATAAAAAAACCCTGTCTTTTTTTACGGGTATCCCTGCTAATCTTATTATATAAAAGCCCATGTCACTTTTTGTTGTCGTTGGTTTGTTGGTTCTGTCACACTGGTGGAAAGGGGACAATGACATATACAGTAGCTAGCTTCAGCTTGTGTATATTAGGTAGGTTACAGGTGCTGACGAAAATGGCTTGGCTTCGCGAACAAAGATTTTGGGGATGGTTTACAGCAGCAATTAGACCATAGACGGTGGGCCAATGTGCGGAGCAAATCTCCAGGCTGAGCAGTGTAGTTTTAAGGTGAAGTGCGACTTGCCCAGGGTCGAACCCCACTCTTTAAACCAAGGGTTTGCATCCTATGGGACACCGGAGTGGCGCGGATAGGAGCAGGGCCCATAGGTCGTAGGTTTGACAGGAGTGTCCTTCTCCTGACAGATGCCCGAGCTAGCTATGGGGGTCTGTCGCCCCCTTGTGGGAATGTTCCGACAGTAAGGCTGAACTGTGGTTAGACAGAACGCGAGCATCCCGTAGTTGGTAGAAGCCTGAGCTGGCTATAGAGTTCTACCGACCCTTTGAAGGAGAATCAGGATGGAACAGCTGCCTGCAACTTTGACCACAGATTTTCATGAGAGTGCAGCTGTCTGCAACTGTATGCGCAGATCCTCATGACAGTACGGCTGTCTGCAACTATAAGCACAGGCCCTGGTCACTCCTACATAAGCAGATGTGCGCTGACTGTGAGGTTCTGCTGACCCCATCAGAGCAGTGATCTGACAGTATAGAGCCTGAGCAGATTCGAGCACAGATCCAAATCAGGCCCTTACTAGGAGATAACTAGCCCCCTCCCATATATAGTCGGTGGTGGTCAGAAACTTTGGATTTTAAAAATAAACAGGGCCAAATAAATTCAGAAACTGAAGTTGAAGTCAAAAAAGTTGTTAGTTTTATATAAATACATGGAATAAATAACAGAATTAAAATTGGCAATAGAAAAAAAAAGTTTCTCTTAGCTTCAGATGGTTGAATCGCCTCGTGTGCATCCAGCCGCCCCCTCACCCATATATACTTGTGTATAAATGTATGCAGCTCTGAAGGAATTGGACTAAGTAAAAAAGGTACGCTTGGAAGAAGGTCAGGGGAAACTTTTGGAATCAAATGTCGTCCTCAAAGAATTATTCAATAAATACATTTATGCTAAAATATATATTTGCATAATTTATCCATGCTTAAATAATCCTGTCATTTTTTATGGGTACTCTGCTATTAATTAAATATTTACAACCAGTCACTCATCTGAAAATTTCAGACAAATCCAAGCAAATATTCCAGGGGGAAAAATTTAAATGCTGTCTCTTAAAATTATGTTATTTCAAAAGATTCACTGAAATAAAAACATTTATTTTTTATTTTTTTAAAAACCATTTAAGTCAAAAGATTTCTTAATGATAAAACGAATGGATCTTAAAATAATCTTAGTAACTACAACACAATGTATCAGCAATGGGATATCAAAGATTGTTATAAAGGGAGATAACTGTTCAAGTTCTTATCGGACAAACGTTAATCAGTACTTTTCATAAATTGTCGGATGAATGCAATTCTTTAATATTTTCATATTCGTATAGAATCTGTGTATGTGTGTGTGTGTGTGTGTCCTCCTCCCCTCCCGTAGCAGTAGATATAAAATATAATTTCTCTTGAGAAATGTATGATTGGGGCATGTATACACACTCAGGAATTTGTTTTTCGATTGAGAGAAAAGAGATTAAAAACAGATAGCTACTACATAAAAAGGATAGATTTAAATTTTAAGGGAAGTAACTCAATATTTGTACATTTAAAATTTTCATTCAGTTTTTAGTTAGTGTACAGCATTGTCTGAGGTATGTGTTCTCCAAGTGTTTTCTAGTTTTCCACTGCATTTAGTCTCCGATTTGTCTTCTCTGGAGATTTGACAAGGGAAAGTTTACCATTTTCTGCAAATCTTTTTTTGCATCAGGCAACAAACCATTTGTTGTGAATGTCTCTCCCGTGTGATGAGTGTCTCACCTGTGTCCTTTGTTCTCAATTCAGTCACAATTCCTTGAATTGCCATAAGAAAAAGATCTTTTTTATTCTAGGAGACTAAATATTTTTCTTCTCTTTTTCTTTTTCTGCCGCTATTTCTTTTTTTGAAAATGAAAAGAAAGAATATTTAAACTGCATGGATTT
>VCCN01002125.1:3141225-3170184 GCA_006491835.1 Architeuthis dux | reverse complement strand
ACGGCTGATGATGATGATGATGATGATGATATATACATGTATGAATTGGTTGTCTAAAAAGTTCGTTCGGTCTATTATGTAAAAGTAAAGCCTTTTTTTTTCGACATTAACTTCGTGGATCAACTCAAACTTTAACCTAACATTTTCCATTTCCTTATAGATGATATTTAAAAAACTTAGTCTGGCACAATAGTGCGGCACCAAGTCAGGATTGAACTCAGTAATCATAGCTTGCAAGACAAATTTGCTAAGTATCGGTCCACAACAGATTTCTTTGCTGGTAATTTTTGTTTATAGTCTAAGGGAGATAACTTCAGTTACTTTTTGGAAGTATCTTCCCCTATTGAATATGTTTTAATGATAAATGTACTTTTAGCAGCAGTTAATTTCGCCATTAAGCCAGCTTCAGTTTAGTTGGGGTGGGATTAAACTAATAAGAATGTCGGATATCAGAATAAAGATTATTTGAGAAAATATTGATATTCTCGGATGTGACACTTAGGCTGTTCCATGCGTCTTGCTGAGAAGATTTTTTTTTTCTAACACCAGTGGAGGTCTGAATTCGTAGTTTATTGCTGTGTCCTCTGGTTTTATTGCAAATAGATGAAGTCAGTATTTTCTTATCGAGACATTTTGACCAAAGAGCATCATTATCCACTCTATGTATATTGTTCCGGGTTCTATAGACTTCTAGTAGGTCAGCACGTTTTCTTCCGTATTCAAGGGTTTCTAGATTAGGTTGTTTTAATCTTTCAGTGCAAGATATATTTCCCAATCTCGAATGTTTTATTTGTTGTATTCGCTTTGTTTTGTATATGTACAGTGAAGTTAAGTGCGTTGTCTACACAAACGTTAAACATTAAGTTATTGCAGAAATAAACAGCAGATAGCAAAAGTAATTAATGATGATAATAACAGATATATCAATTCCGTTTTCCTTTGCATGTTATTATAATAACTAGGTATACCTAGTATCTATACTAACTATATTTAATATAGATACTAGGTATGCCTGAACAGTATACATCCAGTTAATATTTGCGGAGTCCTCTTTTGGGATCACCATCAGCTGTCTCGTTACATTCTCCTCGTTAAAATAATACACCATTATTTTGCAAAAACTATATTAAATCTATCATTTGTAAACTCATCCACATTAAAACAAGAGCAGACCAATAAAAAAATAAAAAAACAGACAAGTAAACCCGTGTATAGTGCGCGTGTAGCACTACGTTCAATAGAATCGAACTCCGATCTTTGTCTCCATCATTTAAAATCTTTTTTAAAATCCAATATTGCATCTTTCGCCCTAAGCCGATAAATATTTCGATTAAACATGTTAATGTAAATGAAGTTTTGTATTATTTACAATATTGACTCTTCTAGGAAAATGAACCTGCTTTTCTATAACATGCTTTTACTTTTCTATAGCACGCTTTTACTTTTCTATAGCACGCTTTTCTATAACGGTCCAAGTTCGAACTGTGGCAACTTGTGTTTACTTCGCAGTAATGCCCTTGGGAAAGACGTGAATCCATCCCGCTCCCCAGCTATGGGTAAAATAGTGCAGGGTTAAGTGAGTTCTATAAAGACTTTAAGCCTATCCTTCATTTTGATCGTAGCAGCCATGTTTGTTTACATTCTGGTAGTTACAGTAATTAATACATTTTCCCGTTTCTTTGTATATCTTTTATTTAAAATAATAACGAATTATTTATTTGTTGCTCAAGTTCATAATTTGTATGATGATAATTATATTTGTGCAAATACTGTGGATTCCGCTTAATAAGACCAACGGTTATTAGGACCAGCCGCTAATAGGACCAATCTCGTAAGAACCGATTCAAACGTATGGAATCATCGCTAATTCGCTTCGTTTATTATGACCAACGCACCGTTTATTTGGACCAATCAGCAGTGCTACCGAATTAACTTTAAAAAACAAAAATCTGATAGAATTACTAAAAATATATTTTAAAATGTTCAAATGTTATGCTTTCTCCCTTTATTTATTTGTTGTTTTTTTTTGTTTTGTTTTTTCATTTTTGGATTTGAGGTGATGCCCGTGCTGTATTCTGATCTAGGAGCATTACCCTTAGTTTTTCATTTGTTCAATTAGAAAATATTTGTCCGAATTTTCTTCAAAGTCCTATTGTGGGAAAGAGTGGTTACAAAAGACTAGCAAGGCAGAGTTTGTCAATGAAAAACATATTAGAAGAGAAAAAAAATCATAAGAAGATTTAGATATAGATACATGGTTGCTTTTATATTTAGATGTAGGATTTAATGAAAATTGATTTGATGCTAGATTTAAGTCCAAATCTTTCAAATATTTTTAGCTCGTGACTCAAATTTTCAGAAAAAGGAGAAAAGAAAAGGGACGTAAGTCGTAGTTTTTATACATGTTGTCCCCCTTGAATGGTGTTTTGCGCATAAAGAATTAAGTTGTTCGGTAAATCGGACCAGCCGGTTATTGGGTACAAAATCGTTGGTCACGATGCGGTCCTATTAACCGGACTCCACCGTATTTAATTGTGAAATCTAATTGTAATAATAGAGAGAATTCAGACTAAAAGTTACTAAAATAGAGTTTTGATGTTTGAAAAGTCAAAATTCCTGATGATTTCTTTCATAAATTGGCAGACGACAAGTCTTTGTAGCTTCAGGTTTTCTTCTTTGTTTTAGATGCCTCCAAACGCATCTCTATAAGACAATTTTCGGTCGGTCGGTTCCGATTACATTAAACAACAGGAAGAGGAAGGAATGGGGTATTGTGTTTTATTTACCAACTGATGTCAGAAGAGAAGGTGAGAGGTCATTAAAAAGGTGAGAGGTCATTAAAAGGTGTTGTGTCATTAAAACGTTGTGAGGTCATTAAAAGGTGTTGTGTCATTAAAAAGGTGTGAGGTCATTAAAAGGTGTTGTGTCATTAAAAAGGTGTGAGGTCATTAAAAGGTGCTGTGTCATTAAACGGTGTGAGGTCATTAAAAGGTGTGAGGTCATTAAAAAGGTGTGAGGTCATTAAAAGGTGCTGTGTCATTAAAAGGTGTGAGGTCATTAAAAGGGTGTGAAGTCATTTAAAAGGTGTGAGGTCATTAAAAAGGTGTTGTGTCATTAAAAAAACCCAGCTGCTATGATGTCAGAATGTAATGTCTGAGGTCTGTATTTTCGTATTTAAAAACAAAAATGGCCAAAAAACGTCAAAAATGGCCATTTATGATTTTTATTGAAAATATTAAAAGGTGTTGTGTCATTAAAAGAACATCCATTCTGATCAATTTTGTTTTTACCAGCTGCTATTCTTGTATTTTAAAAAAGCCAAAAATGGCCATTTACGATTTTTATTGAAAATAATACTCGCAGAATATTTCCATATCGCAATATTTTACAAGTATGAGAATCAATTGACTCAGAAAAAGACTACTTGCTCTTCCCCCTCCTCGCCTTCTACCTGCTACTACTACCACGGATGGTGGACGCATCGTTGAACTTATGGTTCTTGTTTTTCGTGTTTTTTTCCTGCAGCAGATCATACATTTTTTCACTCCTGTCCAATGTATTTATGAATCTTAGCGTATATAAGTAACGCTTAAATAAATAAGTACTCAACGTAATCATTATAGAGCGTCCGCTCTAATTGTCCCCCACATCACATTGTCTCTGTCTCTCTCTCTCGAAATTAGCAAACTTAGTTGTAGTGAGATGTGCCGTACGTTTACGTGACATGATTGCTCATCTGGTCTACAATAATTACAACGTTACTGTCATGTGTAAACATATGTCATATGTAAACATATGGCATATCTCATTACCGTTAAGTGTGTAAACGCCCCCATAGTCTCAATTGATGCACTACGTACACATCTACTTCTCTGGTGCAAAATTTCAAGACTATGAATTGTGAATTGAAATCAGAAGCCTGAGTTGGAACCTTAGTCGCAAGGTTGTAAAACTGTCGATACTTACGTTACCTGTATTTGTTTATCAAGACTATGAATTGAAATCAAGAGCCTGAGTTGGAACTTTAGTAGCAAGGTTGTAAAAATGTCGATACTTACGTTACCTGTATTTGTTTCTCAAGACTATGAATTGTGAATTGAAATCAGAAGCCTGAGTTGGAACCTTAGTCGCAAGGTTGTAAAAATGTCGATACTTACGTTACCTGTATTTGTTTCTCAAGACTATGAATTGTGAATTGAAATCAGAAGCCCGAGTTGGAACCTTAGTCGCAAGGTTGTAAAAATGTCGATACTTACGTTACCTGTTTTTGTTTCCCATTAAGATGTCAATGCAAAACATTTGCCGTGCAAAATAAATAAATAAATGAGTAACAACAGATCCCTTTTATTTTTCTAGACATTTTATTCAGATTCTTTTCTTTTTGATGGTTAAATTATAGGTCAATATGAATCATAATATACAAATATATAGATCAATATGAATTATAATATACAAATGATAATATCTTGCAAAGATATGATAATGCAAAACAACAAAAACAGTTTTAAACATTTCTTATAACAATAACAACAAAAAATAATGAAAACAAAATTCAATTTTTTCGTAAAAAGTGAAATAACAGAAACCGATAAAAAAGAATCTTTTTTTTAAAAGTGAGAAAATGAAAAATATTAATGAATAGAGACAAAGCGCGAGGCAGGTTTATGTACAAGGTTTGACCGGAAAATATCAAGCCATTTTGAATATCTCGAGAACCGGTGTCGCAGCCGCAATATAACTTGACAAACAATTAAAGGGAACCTTACTGTGCATGCATAAACATACATTCGGCGGTGAAACGCCACTCAGTGAGCTTGTGTACTGTGTGACCGTTGCACTCACAATGACCTAACCTGACCATTCTCCAAGTATCGTGCAGGTTTTTTGTTTTTGCAAAACATCGCGTCAGCCCCACCCCCACCCCCACAGTACAGATTTGCCCCCCTGCGACTTTTGGCTTTTCGCCGTTGAACGGGAGATTTCAGATTGTGGGCCAGATTAAGGAGAACATGGCGAGGCAGTTGATGGCGATCCTGAAAGAGGACTTCAGACACTGTTTTGAAAAGTGGAAGGGGCATTAGAATAAGTGTGTGAGGTCCTAAGGGGAGTAATTTGAAGGGGACTAAGGCACCATTGCCTTAGGTAGGCTATTTCTTCCCCGTTAATATTAAATGGCTGGATACTTTCAGGACAGACCTCGTAGATGTACAAAATCATTTTATCCTCCAAAGGGGAATCATTATGTTTGACAACCATGACGACTGAGATCGCGTATTCCTTGAACTTGGTCCACACTAACATTTAAATATGGCTTATGAATACATACGGGTAAGAAAGACGCATATAAAGATTTTTCGTTTGTTTGTTTACTTTTGGTCACCCTAAGCAAGGCCTTTCGGCCGTTATTCACATCAAAAGGTTAGTAAGAAGGGAGTTATTTATGCCACAGAATTAAGTCCAGTACCCCCCCACCACCAAAAAAAAAAAAGAAATGTTAAAATATCTTATTGAATGTAAAATTGTAAAGTTGGAAACACTAAAACATGACATGTTTAAAATGAAGACTAAAATCACCAAGAAAAGCAATAAGAGAATTAAAATGACTTCTAATAGTTAGAAAGACTAAAAAATGAAGAGCAATAAGAGAATTAAAATGACTTATAAGAGTTAGAAACACTAAAAATGAAGAGCAATAAGAGAATTAAAATGGCATATAGGAGTTAGAAACACTAAAAATGAAGAGCAATACGAAAATTAAAATGACATATAGGAGTTAGAAACACTAAAAATGAAGAGCAATAAGAGAATTAAAATGACTCATAAGAGTTAGAAACACTAAAAATGAAGAGCAATAAGAGAATTAAAATGACTTCTAAGAGTTAGAAACATTAGAAATGAAGAGCAATAAGATACATTTTTAAAAAATAGACTAACATTGGGTAAGGCACTCGTTCACTCTGGATTTAAACATGTCGAGATTGTATTCATCGGGAAAACATTCAGAGGGGAGTTTGTTCCACATTAGCAGTCGTTCTTGAGAGTGGAACGGGCGGCGAGTGATATGATATGATGTTTTTAAAAATAAAATTATGGTTGAAAACTATGATACACCATTTTCACGTACATTGTCTTCAACAATTTATCAACATTTCTTCTTCGGAGCAGCTGAACAATTGGCAGACGATAATAGATGGCCACCATCTTTACCCGGATTCCTACTTCTTTGCTTTCTCTCCCAGACAGTTCCCAGCACTCCGACTACGATTGGCACTACTGTCACCTTCATGTCCCATAATTATTTCAGTTCGCTGGCAGGGTCAAGATACTCATCTAGCTTTTACACGTTCTTCCAGTTTCACCCCGTGCATATACCATTGTTCAGTATTGTCAAAACGCAGTAGCTTGCACAGTTCCAAGTGGATCACCCTCCCCTAACACTCATGCCTGTTCTTGTACTCATTTCTGGACTAATTTGCTACATTTCCTTACTATGTGGTTGACTGTCTCATCTTTATCTCCACATAGTCTACATTTGCTTTTCACAGGTGTCTTGTCTATCTTAGCCTTTATATAATTCGTTCTTATGGTGTTGTTCTGAGCTGCTATTGAGAGCAACTCAGTTTCTCTTTTCAGGTTTCCTCTGAGCAGCCATGTCGATTCATAATTCCTTGAGTGTGTCTTCTGAAATGCTCGTAAAGTTGTTTTTCTTCCCACTTTTGGATTCTCGTTTTTGTGTCTCCTGGTTCTCCAATAATAAGAAGAAGAGGAAGAAATTGCCTGTTCGCTTCTTTGAAAGATATTATGCAGTTATGAAAGAAACCTTATTAGTATTTATAGGAAAAAAGGAGAAATATTTCTGATGAAATCCGTTATTTCAACTTTTGTTCGGACAATCAGAGTCTCTTCTTCCCATCTTTGATGTTAACACAGCGTTTCGGCTGATTCATTCTCCGATGTTCTTTAGGTGTAGTATGTTGCTGTCTCATTGGGGAAAGAGAATCTCCTTTTCTGATCTCCCAATGGAGTATTCACGGCCGGTGACGAAGTCCCAGTTTCCGTTGCATGCGTCAGCTTAGTGATCCTTGCAAGTCTGGTCGAGACCAGGACTTTATACTTACAAGTTGTTATGGTCACCCCCTTAGCAGGGTGCAAGTCCACCGAAGGGTCACCTCCACCCTAATCACACAGCTTAGAGTGTACTCAATCAGCTGTCCAAAGTTTTCCATACTCTTCGCTCACACGAGGAATCGAACCCGGGCCCTTGTGCGTGTGAGGCAGATGTGCTAACCATTACACTATCCGGTAGTGCAAACTAACAAATGGTATCAAACAGAAAATGTAAACGTTAACAGCAACGCTTTTAAAATAATATTTTTAAAACTATAATAATTGATACCGTTTTTACTTTACCACTACCGGAAAAGGAGACTTTCTTTTACATTACATGTTACATTTACATTACATATTGCACTTGATGAAAGCCGTAGAATGAAACATTGTGTTGACAACATCAAAGATGGGAAAAAGAGATTGAATTCTCCGAACAAAAGTTGGAATATTAATGACTCTTCTCAAAGTTATAAACAATAAAATCCGTTATATCTACAATAAACGTTTAGTGCCTTTAAGTCTCAATAACTATATATTCGTCCATGGAATATAATATTCCCAGCTGCACAGGAAAAGACATATTTAACAGACAGGATGCATTGTTATGTTTTTCTGTAATTTCATGGCCGAACGAGATGAATAAACATTAGTTCAAAATCTAATACATATATAAAACGCTGCGGCTATAAATCAGTAGTTTTTAAACTATGTGTCGCGACACACTGCAACTATCCCCCAAGTGCACCGCCTAAATTCTTCCAAATGTGTAAGCATGTATTTCGAGCCTCGAACGTGTCCAGTACGGGTATTATGTCTGTTACGCTTCCGCCACAGAGTTGCCAATCTAGTGATTGTATCACTAGATTTTGTGAGGTTTCAATCTTTTTAGCGACAGATGAAATGAAAGGACAAAAGGGACGATGAGTACGTATGTCAGTTGATGCTGATATAATTGATTACTAAAATGCATTTGTCTAATTCATTTCATTTTTACAGTTGGTGTGCCGTAAATCAAGTATATTTCTTAGTGTGTCGTCATATAATAAAGGTTTGAGAATCAAATGAACGAAGTATTGAGACATGAATCAAATAATGGTTAGCCGTAGAGACACTCATTTAAGTTCATCGATGAGGAGAGCTTCCTACTACTGTACAAGTCCCTGGTACGTCCCCATCTGGAGTGTGCTTCCTGCATATGGTCTCCTAACCTGAAGTACAACTCAGATGCCATAGAGAGAGTTCAGAGGAGAGCCACCAAGACCATTCCGAGGCTGGGGGATATATTCTGAAAGATCAAAACAACTTAATCTAGAAACCCTTGAATACTGAAGAAAACGTGCTGACCTACTAGAGGTCTATAGAATCTGGAACACTATACATAGCGTGGATACTGACGTTCATTGCTCAAAATTCCCTGATAAGAAAATGCTGACTTCATCTATCTACAGTAAAACCAGAGGACACAGCCATAAACTACAAATTCCGACCTCTACTGGTGTTAGAAAACATTTCCTCTCGGCAAGAATGGCAAACACATGGAACAGCCTAAGTGAAAAGACGGTCACATCCGAGAATATCAATATTTAAAAAAATAATCTTTATTCTGATACAAATTGTTAAATTTGCGCCCCTCACAAAAATAAAAGGTTTAAACGGTGGGTCAGATTGCGCTCCTAGAACTTCACCCCCCTCCCCCCGCAGTTGTGGGGCTTGTATATATCAAATATACATAGATGATAGAGATTTGCATTGCAGTAAGCTTGGAGAATATATGGTTACACATTGCATTTTATATACGTGGATAATAGAGATTTGCATTGCAGTGAGCTTGGAGAATATATGGATACACATTGTATTTTATAGACGTGGATGATAGAGATTTGTATTGCAGTAAGCTTGGAGAATATATGGTTACACATTGCATTTTATATACGTGGATAATAGAGATTTGTATTGCAGTGAGCTTGGAGAATAGCGTTCTGTTGAGCACAAACGGGTTTTTAAAAAAATTGTTTTTGTTTTTATTACTTTTTATATTTTAATTATTATTTTTTAAATTGAACATTTGTATTACGTTATAGCAACATGGAATTCTATTTAACTACGTCAGTTGCGTTCCTTGGCATGACAGAAGACATATGCACATTGCTAATTATTATATGTGTGGATTTTTCTTTTCAGATTTCTGTCCAATCCCAGTTAAATTGATATCAATCGATAGTTCAATGTCTGAGACTTTTTTACACTTAAGCTCCACAAATATCCCCATTATTATGGTGATGACACTAACATTGGAACTGGGGTGCAAACTCGCAGCCTGGCAAGGGTTAGGGTTAGAGATTTCTTTTTCAAGGGTCTACATCAAGAGCAAAGTTTATGCAACACAATCAAGAGACCTTTATGAACTACGAGACAAGAATCAGAGATTGTTGCGCAAACTCGAAATGCTACTGATGTCGGGAATGTTTATATATATGTATGTTATGTTAAATCAATAAACATGCCAAAGCAAGCCCCCAGCAGCCCCCAGCAGCGCCCATTCCGTTTCCGGCCCCAGAAAGTGCGGACCAGAAGTAGGAACGGGGAAAGCGGCAGTTCTATACAGGCAATAGCCCTGATCAACACGTGTCTTTTCGCTCCATCTTCTTTTCTTAACACGCTTAAACACGGTTACGAATCAAACGCATTCTAATTTCACACAGCTACAACAGAAAGAACAACAAAGCGAACAAAGGCACTAAACACACCAAGAATATTACAATGTCGGGAATGTCTGTGTCAATTGCTGGCTCGGCTGAAGTGCTATGAAGAAGTTGACTCACATGTAGAAGAGTCTACCAGTGAAGAAATTCTTATTTGAACTTGGCAAAATTTGAATAACAAAATCCTCAACCAGTCTAGTTTATGTGTATCGATTTTCAGAAGTTTTCGTCAGTTTTTACCGGGTATGAGAGCTTTTTAAAAAAGATTTCTTTATTCAAGCAGTAGCCAAGCAGTTAGTAGCACGTAAAATGGAATCACTTCGCACTAATGCCATTGGGAAAGGCATGAATCCATCTCCGCTCACCCCACCACGTCCCCAGCTATGAAGTGAGTGACGCCACAGTCAATTTTCACATATTGCAAACCTCGAAGAACTTCTAAGTCTAGCCGAGACTTGTGAGATGTGGAAACCTTGCAGGAATGGCTGTGTGTGTGTGTGTGTGTGTGTGTGTGTGTGTGTGTGTGCAGGGCCGGTCCTAGGTACCGACAACATGGCCAGGGCGCCAATTGCTAAATGGCGCCTGTCATGTCATCTGAGACAGTAGGACTTTCCAAATACAAATGGAGAAAAGAAAATGAGAAAATGAATAAATTAAACAGAATAAAAAAACAGACAAAATAAGAAAAATCCCTGATGTGAAGTCAGATTTTCCAGGAAGATCTGACAGTTAAATACGTATTCACTGATTCAGTTGAAACTAAGAGAAACAATTGGAAAAGGAAATACTCATGGTCAATGACAAGCACAGTCAGACATAACTAGTTTGGTGAGGCAGAGTGCTCACAATAGCTGAGACCTGGAAGGGAAGGTAAGTGGAGTGATAATTTTATATTCGAAGCCCAGTCCGGGGCACCAGGAACCCTAGGGGCCGGCCCTGTGTATATCAAGGCCGAATTAAGCTAGTGTTGAGTACTGTAGCATATGTTATAAAGGGACCTTAAATAAAGCACAAGCAAAGTAATTAATATTTTTTCATTTGCTATACATCCAGATAAGATGACAAATATGTCGTTTTGATCTTTGCGCAGCGGCTATGACTTCAGTTTCAAATACCTTCGTATTTATGTTTCGTATATGTATCAAATAGATAACACATTCCCATTAATCAGTGTTGCCAATTTAGCGCGTTTGGCGCTAAATTTAGCGCGTTTCTTGTTTTGGCATTGCAAGAAGCGCAAAATTAGCGCGTTTTCGCCTAAAAGATTCTGGCCATCTTCTGGCTATTTATAACCATTTCCAGCGTCTTTTTGGTGGTTTTTGGCAATTAAAAAAAATTTAGCGCCTTTTTAGCAGTCAAACTAGCGCGAAAATATTTTTTGAGCTGGCAACACTGCACTAATTACTGTGTTAAAATTATAACCCCAATTAAAATTGATAGATACTTGGCTAAAATTGCTAACCTTAAACACTAATCATTCATAAAATGTGAGGGCACTATAATACTATAGTAATAAAGCAAGTTCAGAATCACTGAATCGGACATGATAGCTTGCAAGCATTTAGCGCGGGGCCCTAGAAATTGCGGGGCCCGTAGCGTATGCTTCTTTCGCTACATATTCGCTGGTGTGTGTTTCACGAATTGGTCGATTACGCCATGATTTCCAGATTTTCCTTCGATGAGGTGAGATCGTGCACGGACTGGCTCTGCCTTTTCCATTTCCGTTCCAGCCACAGCCGCATTCTGTACAACAGAAACGTGAGACAATGGATGAGGGGGATGGCTATGATCAGACCCAACATATAAATTGCCAGTTTTAACGGTTGTTCGAAGTTCAGGAACGGGTAAATGAATGTATGACCGGTCGCACTCAAACCGCCGGCCGAATAGTAAATCCCCGAGAAGGTTACGTAAATGGCCAGCCAACAAAGCGGGGGCCAAAACTGGAGGAGGCGGACCGGCTTGTTTGTGACGAAAATTATGGTCAGTAATGTGTAGACGGAGTTAATTGCATGTTCCATAATATTGATTCCCTGGTCGACGCCATTACGATCAGCTGAAAAATGGAAAATGAAAAGGAAACATTATACAACGCCGAACTATAATAATAATACACAGCGTGTGTAGGTTGGAGCGAAATAACCTTTGTGGAATAATACGGGCAGGAAAGGTTTTGCAAAGCAAGTAGGGTTAGTTGAAGATGTTAGCTGTAGTAAACCAATCAAACGCCCTTCCACAGGGTTTTTGAAATCTCGCGTTTCTGATTGGCCGAACCGTTAGACAAAGAGTTTGATTCTTTTTGGCGGCAAAATACGTTGGACTAGAGCAGGGTTTCCCAACCTGGGCGATAACGCCCATCGGTGGGCGATTTCAACAGTTGGGTGGGCGATGAGCAACTGAATGGGAAATTTTGGTGGGCGATATAGGATTTGGAGTATTAAGAAGGTATTTCAACATTTTGGGTATGTTTTTGAATATTTACTATACAAGTGGGCGGTGGAAAGATTGTTCATGTGAAAGTCTAACGGTTCGGCCAATCAGTAACACAAAAAAGGTTGGGAACCCATGGACTCGAGAGTCGACAAGGAATCATGGCCAAAGGCAGACGTGGTCTCTGGCTGTTCCGCTGGACATGGGGAGGCAAACAGAGAGCGAGAGAGTTAGCTAGACGTTAAAGTGGGAGAAGGGTGGCAGCCAGCCAACGATCCATTACAACAGTTGGCGCTCTATTGAAGTGTTGGAATTCGTACCATGATTGCATCCGAGAAGCGATTCGAGAAATAAATGAATCAATTTTAACAGATAACAGACGGACCCTGTTGTTTTATTTTCTCTTAAGACGGAGAAGCTCTGCATAATTTGCGCCCCCCCCCCCCCAAGGAAGAGATGGTATGTTGCCCGTATTTTATATGTATCTTTCATCTCTCCCTCGTGTTCGGTGGGGCATTTTTGGGCCATGAAACTGCCTGGTCGCCGACTTCGATGTGTCATCTTCTTTCCTGGCACCGATCGGCTAAAGACTGCTGCAACACACACATGCGCGAGGTGCACGTCATCATTCATCGCTAGTGGTACACTTTCATATTTTCCCGCAAGAGTTGCTTCTCTTAGAAGACTTTCATTATTTCGTTATTTGTTAAAGAAAGATGATTGTACACAATAATATTTGAATTGTGACAATTTCTCAATTGAGATAGCTTCACACATTCTCTTTATATTTAAGCTTTTACGTAATTGCAAACTTATTTAAATATTGCCGTCATTTTTTGTTAACTAGTTAAATAAATAATCTACTTATATAATATTCCAAGCGTATGTCTATATGAGGTACCGCTCATGTTTTGCTGACAGCAGCCACTTCGCATACGGTCACTTGAATCAGTTTAGAGTGTGATATAAGTGGCCGATTATGAGGAGTGGCCTGATTTCGGTTTTGGCTGCATCAGAAGAATGTCGTTGGTGTATAGTGATTCGAGGGAAAAGGGTTCGTTTTCCGGTGTCGTGCGATAGACACTGTGAGCCTTGTTTTAAATTCTGTGCCTTGCGGTCCCCCCGTTTTAAAGAGACCCTTTTACATCACAAATGTATTTAAATACTGCCGTCTGTTTGGGTTAAACTAGTAATTGCAGTCGCCAACGATCCTCGAGACATCAACAGCAACCATATCACCTCAAGATATTTATTAATTTTTAAAAAACGATTGTAAGATGTATCTTATTGATTTTTAAAAAATTGATTTTTTTTCTTCTCAAACCTTTTTACTTTAAAACATTCCCCGAGGACCATGCATGCTAAATCTGTGCTAAATTTGGTTGAGCTGCGCCAATGTTCAAGGGGCGGACACAGAGCCAGTTGTTTTATATAATAGATCGTACACAGAAGGTTTTCTAAATTCTGTCCATAAAATACATACATACATATATTGTGTTAATTTTGGACGCTGGAAAACATGCTAAACGAAATGTCAGACGAGCAGAGCAACTATAAAAGAAATGACGGGATTATTTACGCAAGGATAAACTATTCAAATATGTATTCTAGTATAAATGTATTTATTGCAAACCTCAAAACGCATACCTCAAACGAAAGCAGCAGCAGCAGCAGTTGTAGTAGTGATATTACCAGCAGAAGTTGCCTGCATAGTTTTACTAGCAGCAGCCTATTTTGTGTCCGTGCGTTCGCAGTACCCGTCCTCTCTTTCTGTTTGCTTTAGCGCGACCGAAATCCAATCAACCAACAAACAAACAAAGTAACAAGGCCATTTATATTATAAGATAAGATGAATCAATTCGAACTTATTTTAGGACAATCCAACCTCTTCTTCTTTGATGTTGACACAATGTTTCGGTCGAATCATTCTACGGCCTTCTTCAGCTGAGATTGGATTGTCCGAAAAAATAAAAATGGTTCGACTATTAATGACTCTTCTTCTCAAAGTAATAGACAAGATGAATTGTTATGATATGCTGCCACGAAAGGGCCGTTCGCAGGTTAACACCTGTGCGGAAATGGAGGTGTCCCGGTCACCTTAGCATATGCGTAGGTGTCCAAAAAGACAGGATGTGGGGACCGGAAATGACACAGCGTGGGCGTTCAAACCTGATAAAGGAACTCAACAGAACAGAACAGATCCGGACAGAAAACTCAGGACCCAGAAGAGACAGACATCAGCGGGGCCGGAAGGTACGAGACCGCTGTCCCTGTTGGGGACAGACTGACGGTTCTCCTTATCTCTCTTCCACTCTTCATCCACCAGCCGACAAAAATGTAAGCTATGAAATGAAAATATGTCTCATATTTTTACAACCAGTCTTCGAGTCCGTCCTTCCTTTCTATTCAAGTCCAGGACATTCACCCCACTATACAACATAATAACCTCCAGTTATTCGAGTCTGTCCTTCCTTTCTATCCAAGTTCAGGATTTCCCCTCCCGCAAATGAGCAACCCACGACGAGACGACCCCTGGTGGCAGAACAGTGTAAAGGGCTAAACAACAGAATCAAGTTTGTCTTTTCTTACCTTTGTAAAGTAAAGACCAGAAAACGATGGTAATAAGCAAGGAGCTGTCATAAACCAGAATGGTTAAGAACCAATTGACCTTCAAATACCACGGCATACCATGTTGATGTTTTTCTGTTAAAGAAAAAACAAACAAAAAAAATCAATAAATAAGAAAACATATATTGAGATATATTTCTTCTTCTTCTGGATTCACTTGAAAAAGGGGCGGAGAATGGTTGAGCTGAACTGTCGAGAAAAAAAGGAGGGGGAGGGGTTTGCAGTAAAGCAATTACCAGTAAGAACAGGTCAGGTTAGTCACTCAATAGAAACCGTCATGTGACCAACGTCTTTTGGCAGCATACCGTGTTGGGGGTGATCAGTTACAAAATTGGAAAAAGGGGTAATCAATAAATAAGTTACTTCTCTCGCCTTTTGTTGGGCAGTGACTGTTTCATCTGGGCTAGGATCAAAAGAATATCAGATCCGAGTGACGGTTAATATTGACGGCAAATATCTATTAGGAAATACAAGATGGGGCGTGTGAACAGTGCAATAACTTTATTCAAACTGGGCAATTAATTCTTCCTAACCCGAAGTAGTTATTATCATCAGCAATAACATTGCTGTATATGAAACACTTTTTAGAATAAAATCTATCACGCAAAAAAAACCCAAAAAATCCCCCCAAACAAATGAAATTTGTAACATTGCTGTATATGAAACAGTGACCACTAAAAAAGTCTGAATTTTCAAAAAACAAGCGTCATTACTGCCGGACACAAACTAAGGGGTCAATTTAGCATAAACTCACATTGCAAGCAGAACTACTTCATCCAAACTTTCATTTATAATAATGATTGCATATTTAGTGGCAGAACAAATTCTGGCGGTAGAGAATAACATTAAACAATAATCACGGTCGTACTTTAGCGTCAAACCCGGCACGAGTACAATAATTTCAGTCGCAAAAGGTAGATTTATAAAAGGTACATTTATAAAGGGTTGCGTTCGCTTTTTAAGAAGCTAAATCATTTTTTTTAACATATCTCATATTGCGGTGTTTATTTTTAAAAACATTTAACTGAACTCGTATTTAAATAGCGCATCTATGGTCCGACATTCAGGCTTGTTATACCACTTCGGTACAGACAGAAATACGAGGCCTGCCCGGAAATTACCCAGCCATTTAATACTGCCTAGGACTATGGCGCCTTAGTCCACTTCAAAGTACTCCACTTCGGACCTCATACACTTATCCTTACACTTTTCAATACAGTCTGCAAAGTCCCCTTTCAGGAACGCAATCAGCATATCGGTTTTTGAAAAAGAAAAATAATAGTGTGGGTTCTGAGTTCGCGCTTTCCCCGATAATAACGATCTAATTTCTATGTATCTATCTATATAATACTAAATGTCTGATTCCATGTATCTGTATGTTACCTCTAAAATTCATTCAAAATGCACAGTTCACAGATTTTCAACGCGAAACCTATGAAATGGTTGCAAGATAAACTTACCTTCGCGTGCCAAGGGCCATACATATTGGAACAAGATTACAATTATCAGATCCGCAAGAGTGAGGAGTGTTAGAGTCAGGTAACCCCAGATGGTTGCATAGGCAAGCAGTCTTCCTAAGTAAGGGGAGCACGAGTACATAAAAATTGTAAAAAGTCCACCACAATGAAGCAGGAACCAAAATAATGTCCAACCCAAATAGAAATGTCTTGGTTTTTCGATCTAAAATAAAAAATAAAAAAGGTTTTATCAAAAATCTGACATAAAAGACGAAATGTAAAAGTTGCATAACGAAGCGAACAGGATGAGAATTATCGGATTAAATGTAGAATCCGGATCCCAAATTTGATACAAGTCAAAATTTCAGGTTACAACCTGAAATTTTGACTTGAATCAAATTTGGGATCCGGATTTTACATTTAATCCGATAATTCTAATTCTTGGGATCCGGATTCTACATTTAATCCGTAATCAAACTTCAATTTAATTAATGAGATTTTCAAATTTTGCGATACTATTTCTTCACAACAATAAACTATGAAAAATATTGAAAAATATTTTCAATTTCAGTGTTCTCGACGTTATAAAATATTAAAATTCTAAAACTTCAAAGTTTAAAAAAAACCTTAAAATTTTAAAATTAACATCTTATGAACGCGGTTCCGCCTTGTGTTTTGGCGTCTGATGTACATTTTACGGCTGTTTAGGCCATTTTCAAAATCTGCTAGAACGTGAACATCTCGCAAGCGTAGGCCTGAGAATTATTAAATTATTTTTGATTGGTCAAACATAGTTTCAAATTGAACCAATCAAATTGAATCTCTTAAAGAGTCTTCAGTAGTCGTAAGGTCCGATGCAACTCAAAAGGGTTTTAAAATGCTGCGAATTTTCCTCCTCTTTTTTAACTTATATATTCGGATCTATACCACGTTATTGGACTGAAATTAAAGGTAAGGCGCCCAATTAGTCAATCTTTTTTTTTGGGGGGGGGGGCTCTTTCCTTTTTTTGGGGGGTGGGCAACTGCTCAATGGAATTAAAATAGATTTCCTGTATAGACCGATCTAGGAGTACCATTCTCATAATAGTTTCTTCACAATATTCTTTTATGTAGTTATACGGGTCTGAATTCTACATTTCATCCTTGTTTTGATTAAATTAAATGAAATTTTGATTACTATGTAATCTGAAAATTTGTGCTTTTAACTTTGGTGTCTGCATCTTAGATGTGATTTGAATTAACTTTCATTATTTTTATTAGATGTATTAGATGAAGTATTGTAAACCGTTTTTAATTTTGACCACGATTGTCCCTCATCTTAATTTTTAATTGTTTAATTTTTAAATCCCAACGTAGCTGACGCCGTCGACCTACGGTGGTGAGTAACAGCACGGATCAGAAATAAAAACTAATCTTTACCGATACTACTAGTACGGAATCAATAAACAAACATGGCGCCGAAGAGATCGGAAAGAAGAGTAGGTTTAAGGGTTAGTTTTGATCTCGTAGCTCAGGCGATGTTTAAGTTCTATCGGTTTATTTATTTTAATAATTCTTTATTTCTTTATTTTTCTGGGTGTTTTTGTTTTTACCTTAAAATCCTTATTTCACTGTACTTATCTATTAATCATTGTTGTTTGAAACAATGGACTGTTCCACTTAAATCCAGTATTTTTTTTTCTAAAAAAATCATTTAATAGAAATTCAAATATATCTGCATTCTTTCACCGGGATTAACTAGTTTACTAATTTTCACTGAGAAAGTCAAGTAAATACTAACACAACTGTTTAATAGCAAAAACAAAACTCTTTTCTTGGGGTACTATTTTCTTAGATGTTTTGTTATTCATTCACATTGAAATCAGTCTACGTGGTCTGCAGCTCTTATCCTCGCCTCGGCACCGAAGATTCTTCTCAGTGCTGTACCCCCCCCCATTTCACTACAAGAGGAGTGTCGTGGCATATCCTAATGTCTATGATTACAACAGACATTTCTTTTTAAAGACGATGCCCCCAAAACAACCTGGAAGGCACATGGCGATCCTGTACGGAGCTCGAGACTTTTAATAAGTATATTATTATTATACTAGCAGAGTACCCGTCAAAAATGACGGGATTATTTACGTATGGATGGGCCCTTCTGCCTCAGATCAGAGTATCTGTGCGCTTTGCCTAGGATCAGTGTGTAGTATCTGTGCTCATGGGAAAGTGTTATACACAAAGAATATAAGGCTATTGGGTAAAAATAAAAGTCTAGAGATAGGGTTTTCTGCCCTTCTATCTATCAAGTCGAAGGCTCGAAATAAGCTCCAAGTTTAGAATGATTTAAGATGTGCTTTCTCACTAATAGACCCACAAATCAAAGAACTAGAAACAAGAACAGAGATCACATTGATGTGTATATCAGTTACGGTAGCAGAATTCTTTTTTTTTTTTTTTTTGTTGCAATAAATTGGTATTTCAAATGATGCGTTCTAATTATTTTCGCCTGCTTTCCTTGAGTAACAAATACACAGCAGCAGCAGCAGCAGCAGCAGCAACTGTACAATTATAAAATTAAACTAATTCTTAGTCTGAATTTGTCTGATTATATGTAAAATAAAGGAAAAGAGGAATACTAATAAACTTATTGACAAAAGTGGGGAATGACTCGAAGAGGTTGGGAACCGGCGTTCTAGAGCATAAAACTCATTCATTTTGGTCGAAGAATGGAGAAAAGCCATACTGGGCAGGCTCCTCTCATCAGGCACTTTCCACACTCGATAGAGTACAGAAGCGAATGCGCCGACCAGTGGGTGGTGAGCTTTTATCCACACCCCAACCACTCGGTGGTGAGCTTTTATCCACACTCCAACCACTCGGTGGTGAGCTTTTATCCACACTCCAACCACTCGGTGGTTTAAGATGAACTACATATTCCCTAGTCCTTCCTGCCCAGGAATCTTCAGTTCAAACTCGGTCTGCAATCAAGGCACGTCCATATTGTTTGGGATCTATCAAGGACTCGCCACGCGTTCCACGCAAATAGCTTCTTCCTAAGGTCGTCTGCTCTTGTGGAATAAACTCCCTTCTGAATGTTTTCCCGTCGAGTACAATCTCGACATTTTTATATCCAGACTGAACAATTGCCGTACCCAATTTTATTCTTTTTTAATTCTCTTATTGCTCTTCATGTTTTAGTGTTTCCAACTTTACAATTTTAACATCAATAAGCTATTTTAACATAAATAACTTCCTTCTTACTAACACTTTTATGTGAAAAGTCGCCAAAAGGCCGTTGCTTAGGGTGACCAAAAGGCCGTTGCTTAGGGTGACCGAAAGGCCGTTGCTTAGGGTGACCGAAATGCCGTTGCTCAGGGTGACCAAAAGGCCTTACTTAGGGTAACCAGAAGGCCCTTGCTTAGGGTGACCAGAAGGCCTTACTTAGTAAATAAAGAAATACTAACTGTTGAAGTGTAGAAATGGTGCGGATAATCATAGTCAAAAATGATGTTTCGCAACTTAAACTCTTGCTTTATAACCTTCCACATGTTTTCCGGCTTCATTTTCTTCTTATCTGCAAAAAAGGAAGAAATATTTATTAGATTATTTTACAATGGTCGATTTTCGGTTGAACCACTTCTTTATTTAAAAAAAAACTTTTGACCTTACCCAGTGCCTAAAACGGCACCAGTAGGCCCCAAATAGGCTGTATATATGTGCAAAACCCACATATGGTTTCTCCTTTCTAAAAAAAAGAAAAGTGGGGTCTGCATTCGCTCTCACCCCTATAATAATGTGTTTGGTACTGGTTGGTACATTTTAAGCCGGGCTACTTGTTACGCTGTAAATGTATGCAATTGAGTCAGAGGAAGAACAAAAAGCCTGCAAAATAACAACGCAAACGTCAAACTGTTTTATTGTTCTTTTTTCCATCTTCCATCTCATTACAATCATTGAGGTCCACTCACATATGATTCCACTTATTCCTAAAATGTTACTTTTTACTCAAATAGATTCTTCTGTCTGGTTCTCAATTATAACAATACATATATTAATCACATATGTATCTACTAGCAAGAGAACTAAGAGAGTGTACCAACTATCCCCATTATTGGGGTAGGTCTGTACACTTGGTTCCGAATGTTTAAATAATGACATAATAAACTTGACAAATGTTTCAGATTTAAACGACCCAACCAAAAGAAGTCTCTTTTCCATAGTAACTTTTGGCCACATTTGTGTTTTAATGAATTAATTTCACAGGAAACTACAGCCATCTAGTTGAAAAAAGTGTACCAACTAGCCCCTGTCTCCCTATACAAAATAGATGTTTTGGTAAATATGTATGTTTCATGGTATCTTTCATTGTGCAGTACGTATATTTCCCTTCACCCTATAATGATCGGGCATCTGCACTAAACGATGGTGTCTCTCGAACCTGCGCTCCTATTTAGATATTACACTGTGATATGTATTTCAGCACAGGTAGCCACACTGTCGAGATTACACCTCCAAAAACGGGGCAGCAGTCTTCTACAGCCAGCACGGCACCTGCCACGAGAAGGAAACTCCTGTCAAACCTACGACCTAGGGAAAATGCTGCTATCCGTGCCACTACGGTGGACCATAGCGTGCAAACCCAAGGTTTAAAGGGTGGGGTCGGCCGCGCGCATGCTGCACTTCACCTTAAAACTCCATTGTGCAGACTACGGAATTTCCACGTTCAGGCCCCGCCTACCTAGGACCTGAACAATGACACGCAAAACCCGGCGCCAAGTCATTCATTCATAATGATCGACTTGCGTCTATATTGCCAGAACGATAAGTCCAAGTGGATGCTAAAACATCTTTTTGCTTTTTTCTGAAGGCTGTGGACCAAAATCAACATTTTGAAACCCCAATGTTTGATTTTCCTCAAACAAGGACTATTTTCTCTCCCCGGAATTTACCTCAACGACCAAGGGACTATTTTTCTATCCCCGGAGTATTTCCTGTTTTATAGTTGATAAAACTACATATTGCCCACCAACAAATCCCTGAGTTTGTCTTTTTTTGTTACCCTGTGTTTATTCAGTACGAAACATTTATTTTGATATCGTCTTTTAATCCGTTTTTCGCGTCTCGGTGCATGATTTGCTGTTTGACCGTAACCCCCTCGAAATACCACGACTAGGCGCATACGCTTGAAAGTATAGAGCGCCGTGGCAGAGGTATATGTATTTGGTCACGTTTGTTCGTCTGTCCACACGATATCTCCGGAAGTACTGAATGGATTCCAATGGAATTTTGTGGCATGATGGGCGATGGGGTAAGTAAAATGTGGGGGCGGATTTTTTATTTACCTCTCACTTATATATACAAGATAATATGACGAAGACACCGACATCAATAATAAAATATAAAAAATAAGTTGTTTTGAACCAGGAAGCGAAAACCTGTCAGATCGTAGACAGCCAGCTGATCACAAGGCGAAGAGACCGAATATACTAACTGAAAAAAGTAATAAATACTGAAAGGTCATGTAGTAGATTTTAACACAGATCTTCCCAAAGTAGGGATCGCGACCCTTTCGGTGGGTCAAATAACGATTATTCGGGATCGCAGAAGTAATTGAATATATTTTTCAGCGAATAATTATGTCCACACGATATCTCCAAAAGTACTGAATGGATTCCAATTGTGTGGAAGGATGGGCGATGGGGTAAGAAAGAGGGGGTAAAATGTTGGGGCGAATTCAGGGATTGGGGGGGGGATTGAGCCCCCATACATTTATGTATACACGCATAACTGTTCACACGATATCTCCAGTTCTCAATAATTTTCAATGTCACTTTGTGAAGGGTTGGACAGTGTAGCATAGTCAGCGATCTGTACTTCTTCTTCTGGTCGCCGAGCGTGAAAGAGATGCTGAGAGAGAGAGAGAGAGAGAGAGAGAGAGAGAGAGAGAGAGAGAGATTATCAGTCTCAGAGATAGAGAGAGATATAGAGAGAACGAGAGACTATCATTTCTTCCGGGGCTGCGGTGATGATGATGATCATGACTCTCTGTCCGGGTCTGCTGACGGGAGCCGATCTTTCTGTGGAGGGAAATTCATTTAGGACAAAAACTCTCCCACGTGTGTGGAGAGAAAAGACGACAAAATTCACGGATCTTCAATTTGAAATCTGGGGTTTTATTTCCGCATATGCAGGTCAATTTCTGAGCTGGTCTGCGGATTTCATCGCGGTACGGACATTCTGTTGCATTTGGTTGTCTAAAAGAGTTGGTCACTTTTTAGAGCTACTACTACGTGGAATAAGCCATCTTCTTCCCTTCACTTTTCGACCCCTTAAAGAATTATATGTATATTGAACGGAAAGTAAGAGTCCAGTTTAGCATATTAGTTACATTGTAAATAGAACCCCCTCAAAAGCAAGAAGTCCAGATCAAGTTGTTTTGAATCAGGAACAGAAAATCTGTTACATCGTAGCCATCCAGCTGACCACAGGGCGAAGAGACCCAATATACTAACCGAGATACTCGGCGTTGCCCGGGGGAAAGAGTAATCAATACTTAAAGGTCATGTAGTAAATTCCTTGGTTAAGTCCTTGGTTCCGGTGCCGGATGTCCTCTGCAAAGCTCTCTTTATGATTTTCCAATAGTGTGTTGGGAGAGGAGAGGCTACAATATTATAGCATGATGGCAAAAGGAGAGTGAAATTTAGATGGAACATGTAAAACCGAAGCTTCTTCGAAAGTGGAATTCCAATGGGTGTCATCTTCAAGTAACCCACTTCGGTGACAAAGCTTCACTGTAAGTGGCGCAAACAATTTCATCTACAGTGTGTAGTTCTGTAAAAGATCGAAGACCTTTCACTCCGCGAAGAAACATCCTTGGGTAGTAGCACTCATGTTGGTTTGGGTGTAGGTTTTCCATCTTTTCTTCCGCCTGTTTCATTTTTTGAAGCGTATGTATAATACTTTGGCACCTCCCAGTAGAAAATGGTTCTTGCGAAGTCATCTTGTTGGCACAGCTTGAAGGAAGCAGTCGCGGTTGTCTCTTGGGAAATTTGTGCCACTTACTGAACATTTTCTGGTGTGAAGCAAACTCTGTGATCATTCTCCAAGTGCACTGGCATCAGTTGTATTGCTGCCCCACCCCTCTCATGGATTGGAAATCCTAAGATCATCCAAACCGCTTTATTGCGGTTCGTAGGCGGGTGTCACAGATTTGAACCCCCACAGGTGTTGAAATTCATAAACAGGATATCGACCAAAAAAAACAGAAGACACACCAGGTGTTCAAAAGGCATAAACTGGATATCGACTAAACCCAGGTGGCGGGCTGGAAAACCAGCGTGGGCGTTCGAAACCCATAAAAAGCACACACGTACCCTCATGAGGCAGTGAGAGAGAGACAGAGAGCGCCCTCGGAAGCCAGAGAGAGAGCACCTAGCTCGGCACTAACACAAGACCAATGTCCCTGTTAAGAAATGTCTGTCAGCTCTCATCATCTCTCTCCCACTCTTCATTCTCCGCCATGGCACGATGTATTTGATGAAATAAAAATATATCCTCATATTTTTATAAACCAAGTTTCGAGTCTTCCTTTTTCTCCAAGTCCAAAATGGATATAAAACATTGCTACGTATGCATCGTTTTGTCTGATATTGTGTGACCTCAATCGATTGGTGCTCTGTACATTGACGGCTGCCATGTCACTACCCTTGTTGATATACTTGCAGACGTACTTTATTAATTTGATACTGTTGTAGTACTCAACATTTATATGGGCATTAAATGCGCGGGATAGATGTAGGTAGTAAGGATCAATCCACTTGTTGTTGATACTGATGTTTTTTAAAAAGATTTTGCAACTTTCCCCCGATCTTCAGGTCTGTGTCTTCTGTAACCATCGTGTCCAGTCTGTGTTTCTTTTAGGGTATCTCTTGGATACCTTTTTGAGCAGTCTTTGACCTTTCTCCCATCCTTGACTGTGAATGTGAACGCTGTGAATGGGCAGGTGTGCTGTTTTGTTTTTATTAGACTGAGGTTTGATTCGCCTGTAATAAATTGAAATTTATATCTGCGGACTGATCATGGCCTTTTGACCGAATTTGGCTTACCTGCTTGGCGATTGTTACTTTTCCCGCGTTAAATTCGAAACATGTTCGCGTTAAATTTCGCTGCACTGTGTTTGTCTGGGGACCTCAGAACGGCATTCTTTTCTTCACAAATTTTGAAATTTTCTCTGATCACACCTTTATCTCACCTTTTTAAACCTTATCTGTGGATTTATTTTTTAAAAAATTCATTTTCAAATGAAAGCAGAAAACTGTATTTTAGTAAATTTAACTACAAAGGATAGGATTAGTGGTTCACTGGTTAGGGTTAGTGTTAGGTTTAAGGTTATATAAATCAATTACGGAACAAATGAAAGCAGCAAACTTGTCATTATCGCGATGGTAGTTTCGCCACTGAAAAAAGATAGCTCACGCTATCCATATTTTGAATTTAACGTGGAAAAGGTAACAATCGCCACGTGTTTATCATGGAAGAATGTATTGTTTTAATCTTTATTGTAGCCTGTTGTTTCCAATTTAGCATTTTCAATGTTTTTTCTGAAAGATGCAATTTTCTTTTCACGGAGCAATGTTTTAAATGTTAAAAAAAACACCGCGAGTTCCTGCGGAAGGCCTGAATGGAACCTTTGGCCCCAAAAGGAGATCATATATTTTTTTAGGGTAAGTTTAATTCAATACCTTTTGGTTACAATACAGGTAACTGTACATAGATCGGCCCCCAACATTGAATCACTTCCTAATTAGCCCATTCCACAAAATTACATTGAAATTCATCGAAAACCTTTGGAGATATTGGGTGATGTGGAAAAAAGCTACGATGCAGAGGAGATAACTGTGCATGGATGGGACCCAAATTTAAATTTGAGATTCTTGTATGGTATTTGGTATCCCTGCCAAGTTTGGTTCAGGTCGGTTAAGTAGTTTTCTGAGTTATGAATGTTATTATTAGCTACGATTCAGGAGAGGTAACTATATGGATCGGTCACAACATTTACATATGTGACCCCTGTATGCTATTCGGTATCCCTACCAATTTTGGTCGAGTAGTTTCTGAGTTATATATATAGCAAGAAAGTAATTTCTTTAGGTAAGCGTGGAAGCAGCTGGACCCAGAACAAGGGACCAATTTAGCATTAATTTACATTGTAAATCGAACCCTTTGCTAGAAATCTACTCCTGGGGCCCATTAGTGTCCACAGAAAATTTGGTGGCCATAGTTCTAGTCGTTCTTGAGATTTGCTGACATAAACAGACGGACATTTGGTGAATTATAAAAGATAATTATTTTCAAATAAATACATAAGGAAAACTACTCTATAATTAGTATTTTTCCCCTCACTTTTGACCACGAAAAAGAAAAAAGTTTCCCCCTCACTTTTGACCACGAAAATGAAAAATAGGTTCCACCTCACTTTTGACCCCTAAAAAAGAAAAAGATTCCCCTCACTTTTGACCCCTGAAAGTTTTAAAAAATTATCCTCCGTTTTGAACTCTATAAGGGGATAAAAAATGTTCCCCTCACTTTTGACCCCTAAAAGGTTTTAAAAAAATGTTTCCTCTCCGTTTGACCCCTAAAAGAGAAGGAAAAAATATTCCCCTCATTTATGACTCAAACTTTTTTTAAAAAGTGTGACCTCAATATGGAGCCAGGTAAAAAAAAAGACACTTTCAAAAAGAGGTGTTCAGAATATGAGGTACGGTAAAAAGAAATCATCTTAAAAAGGGTTATCAAAATACAAAAAAAAACTTTAAAAAAGTATGATCAGAACTTTCTTTGATGATGTCATAAATATTCCATTTCGACGTCATACACAATGAACACAAAATGGATTTGGGGGATGTCTCATTAATTGTCTTCATTTTCTTCACCATGACCATGGACTAATCCATCATTACTTTGAGGGGATGACAGGGCGTTACGTACATAGACGATAGCCTATTAATTAATACAGGATATTAATAGTAATAATCCACTAAAATAATACGCCACGTGTATTTGTATACTAATTTCTTGTCTGAAGGACTCCACCCCATTTCTACTTGATATATTGACTTATGTGGCACACCAACTGTAAATATTAAATGAATTAGACAAAAACATTCCGTAGTCAATTTCATATATGCCGTCATTTTTTTACGATACTGGCAAAGACCGAGTACATCCACAGGCGCAACAAGGCAGCCGCATACCTACACTGGAAGATCTGTAGGAAATACAGAATCAAGACACCTGAAAGATGGTATGAGCACCAACCTAACACTGTCACTGAGAACAACGAAGTCACCATCCTCTGGGACATGCCCGTCCAAACTGATAGAGAAATAAGAGCAAATAGACCTGACATCGTTTTCAAGGACAGAAAAGAAAAGAGGTGCATGCTCATTGACATGGCAATACCATCTGACAGAAACACTTCCGTGAAGGTGACTAAGAAAATGTCAAAATACAAGGACCTAGAAATCGAGATCAACCAGATGTGGGGCATGAAAACCACCATAACACCGGTGGTCATCGGAGCTCTAGGACTTGTGAAAAAGGGAACAGAAAAATTCACCAACCGTATCCAAGGTAACATCAACATCCATGTAGTCCAAAAGATCGCCCTACTTGGAACAGCCCACATACTACGGAAAGTGCTGTCGATAAGATGAAGACTCCCCTATAGCGCCCCAGGACCATACCTTGGACCCGGCTCTACAGGATGCAAAAATAAACATTAAAGAAAAGATGATAATAATAATCCTTTAAAAACTCTCACTGACGACCCTTCTATAAACGATTAGAGATATTGTTTGGACAAACAGACAAAGAAGAGTGACTACATGTACCACTTCGTTTGTAGAGGTAAACAAAGCAATTGTTGCCTACCTTGTGATGTGATAGCCTTTCTTAATCTTCTTGGTTCCAATTATCTTAATTCCGAACCTGAAGAGACAAAAATACATTCTGTCCTGAATTCGTACACATTTGTTCCCACGGTATTCACAAAAAGTTGGATTGTGGGAAGGAAATCTTTTACTCGATACTGTAGGACCATTGATGACGGCGTTAGGTCCATTTGTGGACGGGACGACAGCGTTGGAAACGCTTGAAAGCATAACACCAACCAGAGCAGTGAGGCTAATAGAAGTGCCGTGCAATTAGTATTCACAGAGACAGAACAATTAAAATCTATTAAATGAAATCGGACTATGAAACAAAGAGCGAGTTTGTTTTTGTGTGTGCCTAGCGTAAGCGCCAGAGAAAAGAAAACACTCAAAATGGCTATGAATAACGGAACATGGAACCGGAGTAAACCACAGTCGCAGATTGGTACCTCTAAAAATCCGTGCTTGTGCCAAAGTTGTGTTAAACCATTGTTTCCCTCAAAATAGGAGCCTCGCCTGTTATTGTTCCCAGATTGGACTCAGCTCCCAGATTGTCCATTTTCTCGGAATGCATCTTGTGCAAAATAGGAGCCTCACCTGTTATTGTTCCCAGATTGGACTCAGCTCCCAGATTGTCTATTTTCTCGGAATGCATCTTGTGCAAAATAGGAGCCTCACCTGTTATTGTTCCCAGATTGGACTCAGCTCCTAGATTGTCCATTTTCTAGGAATGCATCTTGTGCAAAATAGTATAACGAAATATACCCAGATCATGTTACCGGTAGCTGTTGGGATAGGAACTGGTCATATTTGAAATCTGTGTTAAACTGCCTACGTGACCAACTGGAGGATCGGCTTACCAAAAACCGTTGAAGATTTGAAAAGAGGGGGGATCGCAGGACCAAGATCAGATATAAGGGGTATATTGAAACGGTTAGGAGGCAGTTGGGGTCGGGAGGCATTTGGGGTCGCGACATGAAATGGGTTCGCACTAGACGGCGTCCCCGCCCGTCAGGGTGGGGTGAGAGCCGGTTAGAAGCAGTGACTAGTGGGAGATTTGAATCCGGAGCAACAGGTCCAAGACGAAATGGCTTCTTTCACCCAGCTGGGTGAAAGAGGCAGTTACCAGCATAATTTTCGTAGTAGTAGCAGCAAAAAAAGTGACCAACTCTTTTAGAAACCCAAATGCAACAGAATTTCCGTACCTCGATGAAATACGCAGACCAGCCCAGAAATTGACCTGCATATGCGGAAATACAACCCCAGATTTAAATGTGAAGAACCGTGAATTTTGTCGTCTTTTCTCTCCACACACGTGGGGGAGGTTTTGTCCGAAATGATTTTCCCTCCACAGAGAGATCGGCTCCCGTCAGCAGACCCGGACAGAGAGACATCATTATCATCATCATCATCGCAGTCCGCGGCCCCGGAAGAAATGATTGTCTCTCTCTTTTCTCTGAGATTATTATCACTGTTTCTCTCTTTCTTTCTCAACGTCACTTTCCCTCATGGCGACCAGAGAAGAAGTACAGATCGCTGACTATGCTACAATAGGAGCCTCGCCTGTTATTGTTCCCAGATTGGACAAAGTTCCTGGATTGTCCATTTTCTCGAAATGCATCTTGTGCAAAATAGGAGCCTCACCTGTTATTGTTCTCAGATTGGACAAAGTTCCTAGATTGTCCATTTTCTCGAAATGCATCTTGTGCAAAATAGGAG
>VCCN01002125.1:3060290-3089146 GCA_006491835.1 Architeuthis dux | reverse complement strand
ACTTTATAGGCCAAAGTGCAACAGCAATGCTCAACAGTCATATTACAGACATACTTTGTAGAAGCCAAAAAGCTGTCCAGAAAGGCTATTTTAAATCAAGGAACAGTTTCAGAAAAACAGCATTGGGTTTGATTCATGCGTTTTACTCCTGCCAAGCGTTACACCTTTTAGAACTGCAATCTTAAGTATGGAATGCAATAATGCAATACTTGCTACGTACAATTTGCATCACAAGACTTATTTCTTGGTTCTTGGAAGTGAAAGGATGTCATAATCTAGATTGAGCGGCCTTGTCGGCTGGGGCCTAGAATACGCCGACTGCATCCCCTGCAGAGGGGGTAAGACCCCCCCAAACAGGGGCCACCTGTTTTTGCACCAAAGACGAAAAAAATAACCGCTCAAGACTCTAGTTAAGGAAAAGTAACCTTTCACCAAAGTCGCAAGACTCTATTTTTTTAATTTTTTTATTTAAACTGATTTCGGTATTAAATGACCCATCAAGGGTTGATATGCCGCTAAACAAATCAATCAATCAACAATAATTCGTCTACATAAATTGCGTATTAAAAGAACCGAATTCGGCACTAAATGACCCACCAAGGATCGATGTGCCGTTAAACAATCAATCAATCAATCAATCAATTGACAACAAACTGTCTACAAAAATGTGCCTACATTAATTTGGCCACAATAATCCGTCTACATAAATTGTGTATTAAAAAACAAAACAAATTCGGCACTAAATGACCCACCAAGGGTCGATGTGGCGTTAAACAGTCAATCAATCTAGATTGAACGATTTGCAACTGGCGAGGTCATGTACAGAAGACTGGTGCACTTTTGGAGGGGCATCAAAATGTAGGAGAAGAATGAAAGCATCTGTGTCCTCATAGATGACTTGAACATTCTCTCCCTGTTTACAGGGGATATCGGAAGGTCCTCGACTGCATGTCATTCTGAACAATAAAGATCTAATGTTTTACAGCCAAAATCTGAGACTCATCATTTTCATAAACATCATCTTTATGAAAAAAACTCTGAAGTTCTACTGCTAATAACAATAAAAAACAAAAAATAATGTATGTCATTCTTATAAGAAAATAGTGCAATGTGACATACAAAACAAACTCATTTCATAATTGTACAATAAAATAAAGGAAATTGGAGAACATTTAATCTTTCTTACTAACCTTCTTTCTCTGTAGAAACTTGTTACATCGCAGCGCTAGAATTGTACATCATAGCATATATTTTCAACACATTATCCATCTAGCACATGATCTAGCAATCTATTATCTAGATAACATGCACATCAACAAATGCAATACCATGACCCAACAGCAATAAATAACATCATGTTTATCAATATATCTTTTTTTATCAACATTCATTTTTTATCAACATTCGTTTTTATCAACATTCATTTGTATCATAGATCTTTTATTTGAGATGAAAAGAAATCATACAAATCTCATTCCGCGGCTAAAAAGTCATCAATACCTTACTGTTTAGCTCCAAATACTATGCATTATTAATAACAGCAACAGCACTTGCTTTCATAAAACATATCTAGACAGGAAGTGTTCAAGAGGTCAGTTATTTTAACTTATTACTATTAACATCTAACAACTAGAGACAAATTACTAACTATTTTCCTATGGTAATTTCCGCAATTCCATTAATAAGACCTACTGAGATAATTTGTTGTATTTGAATAGTTAAACAATTGCATTTAACCAATTTTCTGGCCTGCTATCCTATGCGAATACTCCCTATTAAGCTCAAAAGGATTGTTGAATGATTGAACAGGGGGTAGCAATTTTTCCATATCTAGAGTATGACAACCTTAGAAATAAGTCAAGTGATCCAAATATTACGTAGCAAGTATTGCATTATTGCATTCCATATTTAAGATTGCAGTTCTTAAAGCTTTAACGCTTGACAGAGGTAAAACACATGAATTCGACTGGTTTTCTGAGACTGCAAAGTTCCTTGATTTAAAAGAGCCTGGATGTTGCCGGCGCCCGGAATTTGTTGAGGAAAATAAGCCGAATCTATTGCATGAGAATTGGGCCTTCTTGTGGAGGGTAATTATTTTGTGGCGCGCTGGCGTGAATGCACTATATTTCTCCATAATACTGGTTCCTTTAGGAGGGTTAAAATTGACTCCATTTGGTTGCGATCAATGGCTGGGAAAGGAATTAGCAACGAGAGACGGACGAAAAGACAATCTTGAAAGAGACAAGCATTTTTATTCATTTAGTTAGTGTTTATGTGTGCATATTTAAAAGTCCATTGTGTATATGTGTGTAAATATGTAAGAGTGCTTTGTTCGGGTATATTTGTTTCGTTTATGAAAGAGTTCACAGTTTTTATTAATAAAAATGTGAAAGGGAATTTGCTTTGTTCGGATATATTTGTTTCGTGTATGAATGAGTTCACAGTTCTAATAAAAGTGTGTATGCAGAAGGGAATTTGCTTACTTACAGTTTGTCAGGAAGACAGACCGGGAGTAATAGAGGCTGATTCGAATCTCGCGCCTGTCACGTGATTAAATGCTGGTCTCGGGTTGGCTGTTGCCACGAGACCGTTTGGGGAATCAGGGAACTAACCCTTTAATCACGGGGGACAACTCCGCTTCGACCCGCCACAACACCACCTGCTTTCATAAATCACACCTATACAGGAGGTGTTCAAGAGGTCAGTTATTTTAACTTATTACTATTAACATCTAACAACTAGGGACAAATTACTAACTATTTTTTCCTCAATTCCATTAATAATACCTACTGAGATAATTGTTTGTATTAGAATAGTTAAAAGATTTCATTGACCCAATTTTCTGGCCTCTTATCTCATGCGAATGCTCCCAATTAAGCTGAAAAGGTTGAATGATTAACCAGGGGGTAACAGTTTTTCCATATCTAGAGTATGACAACCCTTCACTTCCAAGAAATAAGTCTTGTGATGGAAATTTTACGTAGCAAGTATTGCATTCCACACATAAGATTGCAATTCTAAACACTTTAACGCTTGGCAGGGGTAAAACACATGAATTCGATTGGTTTTCTGAAACTGCAAAGTTCCTTAATTCAAAAGAATCTGTCTGGACCGCTTTTTGGCTTCTACGAAGTATGTCTGCTATAAGGCTTTTGAGCATTGCTGTTGCACTAAACACAAGAGGTGATTTTGTGAGCAAAAAGCCCTATTTAAGATTAAATACACCATGAAAATGTCATTCCAGGGGTAAAAAGTCATCAAATACCTTAATATTTAGCTCCAGATACGTTATAAAATCAGTTCTCACGCTGTTGCTTACTGTGGAATTATTTTCAATTTAAATACTCTAACTGAAATCACTTCCAAGAATAAGTCTTGTATTCACAAGAATAAAGTATAAGAAGCTGGCTACAACGTTACCCCCTGGTTTTCTGAATCTTCAAAGTGCCGTATCTCTCGAACGGTTAAAGATAGACAGATGGTTCTTACATGTTTTCTATTCAGTTTCTAACGCTCTATCATATTGGTTTTGGAAAATTCAGAGATGAAAATTTCGGTGACCGTGATTAGCAGCCATCTTGGAAAAATGCAAATAAAAATATTACCACCGCCTATTTTTGATGTTATCATCCGGAAATGTTGACTAGACGTTCTGGGGGAGGCCAAAAATGCAAAAACCACAACTACTTATTTTTTGAGGGGTTCAACTGGGTTTCCCCATGACTATAAGGTTAGTTTAATCTGACACAAAGTCACAAGTGTTGGGCACAAAGTAAGGAACGAATGCTATGCATTCTCTGTAACATTTTTGTAACTTCCCCATTTTCCGCGTGCCTGCTCTTATTCGTTTGTGACAAAATCGTGGTGTGACTGTTCAATCATCTTTTTCAAACGTCTTTCGATTCAGTCACATAACACCATGGTCACAGGAAAGTTCCTATTCCAATATACGATACACATTTCAGAAGAATGGTTGCATTTTTGACTTGTTTAAATGCATTTTTTACCAATACTTTTTCTTTTTGCGGTCGGTCTTTAAACCATCAGTTGCTAATCTACACTAAAATGTGGGACCAGAAAGTCTGCATCCAGCTTCAATTCTGATGTATCGAACCAAGTCTATTCTAGTCGTTGATTCCGGGATAACCGAAATGGTTCTGAACGAAGATAAATGCTCTATCAGGAAATTAGACCAGAGGGATAAAAACGAGGAATTATTACAATTATTAGATTTCTCCATAATACTGGTTTTTAAAAGGTGGGTTGAAATTGACCCCATTTTGATACGATCAATGGCAGGAAAATGAATTAGCAACAAGAGACAAACGAAAAAGACAATCTTGTGTTATGATTTGTGTATCCGGCCACCTGTGGCGGAAATGTAAGTGACCTCGATCACCTTAGGAGATGGGTATATTGCATCAGGTTGTAAACAGGAAATCGGGACCGTGTGACACCACGTAGGCATTGGGGAGATCTATAAAGCAGAAGACATCCCTCCCTGGGTAGCGGACAGAAATCTCGACACTCAAAGAAGACGTAGACATCAGCGGAGCCGTTGAGGCCCGAGACCGCTGTAACTGCTAGGAAACACCCTGGCAAGGAGAACCTCCTTGTCTTCTCTCTTCCACTCTTCACTATCCGGCCGACAAAAATGTATGTTGTGTAATAAAAATATGTCCAGATAGTTTTACAAGCAAGTCTTCGAGTTTCCTTTATAAGGAAGCCCAGTATACAACACTTGAAAGAGACGAACATTCTTTATTATTTACGAGTGGACATTTAGTTTGGGTGCGTGTGTGCATATGTAAAGGTTCATTGTATGTGTGTATGTGTGTAAATTATGTAAGAATCCTTTGTTCAGGTATATTTGTTTCGTGTATGAAAAAGTTCAGTTATATTAATACAATGTGTATGTAAAAGGGAATTTGCTTACTTTGTTTTTATAGTCTGCCCGTCCGACGTACACGTGGGACGGGAAGAATTAATGGGAGACCGCAGCGCTGTGAAACACGTCCGTTCGTTTCGGCGACTGGAAAAAAAAAGAGGCTGAGTCAAATCTCGCGCCTGTCACGTGATTAATTGCTGGTTCCTGATTGGCTGTTTCTACGTGAGGACCCGAGGGTTACAAGACTGTGTGTGGAAATAGGGAATTAACCTTTAATCACGGGGGACAACTCCGCTTCGACTCGCCACAAACGCACGGGCTGCATATATAAATGAGTACACCACTTTCTTTAAATAGAAAGTTAATTTTCTTATAAATCAAACATAGCAGGAATTTATTATTTCTAATGACCAAACTCTACAGCATTGAAACTCTGTTCCAACAATATCTTTTCGTGAAGGTGTACTCATTTTTGGACGGCAGTATATTCATATTTTTGGCAACAGAGTTTCAATGCTGTAGAGTTTTGTCATAAATAATACCTAATAATATCCGTTTTCATTGTGTAATGTCCCACAAGAAATAATAAAATCCTGCTATGTTTGGTTTAGAAGACAATTAACTTTCTATAAAAAAGTGGTAGGGGTGTACTTATTTATGGGCGATACGGTATATACGTACTATATTGATACTATATATATATTGGTACCGGATCGCTACACTCGCTAGAGCAGGCAGCCCTGCGTATCCTCACTTCTTTTTGCATAGTCATACCTAAGCATCAGTGGGAAATATCAATCATATAGACACTGGTTGAACTGTTGGAAAATTAAACAGTGCTCTCTTTGTGCGCAAGCTATGACACGAGGGATTGGTGGTTGTAATCAGTGGCTTGCTTATGATTGGTGTCACCCGGGGTGGTAACTCATGGTGTCACCCCCGCTACAGAACTTTTTGTGATATCGTGTAGACAGACATGAATTGTTGGCCATATTACGTTGAGTACTTTAAAAGGTGAAATCATGGGTTTCAGTGATTAATTTATAGGTATTTCAGGATTTTACAAGGAAATTTCAAGTATACTTTATAGGCAAAATTGTGGATTTAATTCATGAAGGATATATATATATATATATCGTTGGAAAGAGGATTTCCTCAGCTTTCCAACGGTGTATCTTGTCAATTTGTATCTATAAAGGGCTTAAAGAGTCACAGCTCAAAACGCGAAGCTAAGTATTCAGCATTTTATGAGAAGACTTCAAGTCCACATCCAAATTCCTTGGATCGTAGAATTAAGTTTTGATGGAGGTATATACATGTCTATATCGTTAGAAAGATGAAGAAATGGTTAGTGAATTTGTCTAGTAGACCATTTCTACTGTGCATTGAGTTCGATCCTCACTAGGTGCCCCATACTTGTGGCTTTGTGTCAGACTTAGATAAGCTCAGTTGTGAGGTAATGGTTAGTGAGCAGGTCCAGCAGACCATTCTAATGATCCTCACTTGGTGCCCCACACTTAAGCTTAGCAAAAACCTATAGTTTAGTCAATATACACATCAAAATAAAATATGTAGTAAAAGAGCGATCCGTCATATACTAGTAAAATCCACTATACTCTCGTATTACCACATCGTCCGTGAATATGATATAATAAGGAGATTTAAACATCGACCCCAATGTCTCCCCCATCAGGTCAGGCCACCAAAAGAATTAGGATATCAAAGGTCGAAAAAAGTTCCTATCTATTAAAGGCGCCACGCAGGGGAGTAGTGGTTAGCAAGCGGGTCTCGCAGACAATTATCGCTGAAGTGAGATCGATCCTTATCTATTATCCAACACTTGTGGCTTTGGTAAATATCAATAACTAGCAGGGATACCCGGCGTTGCCCCTGGAAAACATAACTTCAAATTAGACAACACAGTGAAAAATATGAATCTAATTTCCTCTTAACCAATACAACAAATGAAAAAACAACTATTATTTACACAGAGACGTAAATGTGAACCTCCAACCAGTGTTGCCAATTTAACGCGTTTCGCGCTAGACCTAGCGCGTTTCTTGTTTTGGCAGTGCAAAAAGCGCTAAATTAGCGCGTTTTCGCCTAAAACATTTTGTCCGTTTTTGGCCATTCTCTGACTATTTTTGACCATTTGTAGCGTCTTTTTGGTGGTTTTGTTTTGGGCCATTTTGGGCGCTTTTTTTTAGCGCTTTTTGGCAGTCAAACTAGCGCGAAAAAATTCTTTGAGTTGGCAACACTGCCTCCAACATGCGCTGGCTTTTGTAGAATGATGGCCTTAATGAAGATGAAGCTAAATAGTAATATAAACTTAGAATAATGGTTTACAATACCCCCCCCCCCAAAAAAAAAAAAAATAATAGAATACTTACAAGTTTATCTAAGAAAATCACCTGAATTATTTACGGAGTCGTGTCTCCGTACGGTTCACCCCTCCACCACGTTGGCTTGACTGTGAAATGAATTACGTCGAATTATAGTCAATGAGAAAACAGAAGGTGTTGAGTGAACCCTCCGTTCATTATAAACAGAATTGCGTAGAACTTTTGTCAATGATAAAAGAGGAGTGTCATAAGGAACATTCAATCCCCTTACAATGATTTAGGTAGAGTTGTTGTCATAGATAAAAGTGAGAGACTGAGAAACCGAAACATCCACCGACCTAAACCGTCTTAGTCTTACTGCTGCTATCAGTGTTTCATTGCCCCCAAAAGCGAAATACTCCCCAAAACACCAAAACTTGTTTAACAATTGATTCTATTGCAAGAAATATGTGTGTCATTCGTGATAGGAATGATAGACGAAACTCCTGGTATAAAAAAATTGGTATATTTTTTCTGATCTTTATAACCGAAGATTGGCTTGAAAATAGTCTATGTGGGAAGTCGATTTTTATTGATTATCCATGCAGAATATTAAGTCGATATTCCTTGTAGTTTTCGTGGAGAAGAGGCACGGACAAACAGATGGCTTAATTATTAGTATAGATAAGTGTGGCTGAAATAGCTACGTATTTCCCACCAGTGCCAAAGGTCGGATTTTGAATGCTGATTTTCTAGACAGGCTCCCTCTCTACTTGGAATATTGGCATAACACAAACTTTCACACTCTCATTTCATATAATTTGTGTTGTGTTGTACTAAGCTAGGTATATAAAATATAGAGTTCTTATCTCTCTGGGTACAGGATCCAAATTGCCTTATCACCGCCTAAATCACTACGCCAGACACGTACGAGGTCTGTCCGGAAAGTATCCAGCCATTATGAATATCTCGAGAACCGGTTGCGCGGCTTTGATATAATTTGGTAAACAATTAGAAAGGACTTTACTGTGCATGCATCAACAGACTCTCCATCTTGGTGGTTACTCCGTCGGAAGTGAGACGCCATTGAGTGAGCTTGTGTACTGTGCAACCTTTGAATTCATAATGACCGGACTCGCCTAATTCTTCACGTCTCGTGAAGGATTCTTTTGTAAAACATCCCATCACCCGCACCCCCACCCCACCAGGCCTATCAGTCCAGATTTGGATCCCTGGGATCTCTGGCTTTTCCCCAAAAGATTTCAGACTGTGGGCGAGATTAAGGAGAACGCGATTAGACAGCCGATGGCGATCCCGAAAGAGGATTTTGCAGACTGTCTTGAAAATTGGGAGTGTATGAGGTCCCAAGGTGAATATTTTGAAGGGGAGTTGGCTATTTCTTTCCCGTTAATATTAAATGACTGGATACCTTCCGGGGTAGACCTCGTACGTGCATGCACACAAATGCAAGTAAGGTCACATAAAAGAAAAAGGAATACCGACATCGGGTTTCAAACCTCGAGGAGGTTTGAAACGGTGTTAGAGTATACGACTGGCGTCTGTAAACATTTACATTTATAAGTAACTGACCAGTTGAAGTTGGCTGGAAGAAGACCAGATTTTGGGGTTACGGCATTTTCGTAGCCGGTATTTTAATCGTGCACATCTTCGTAGCTGAAATAAAGTAATCGCAGGAATTTTCATAACAGAAATAGCTATTTCCTAGCCACTTTTTATAGCCGAAACGAAACGAAACGATAAAGTCAGCTTAATCTGTTGTCGCTGATTATCAAAATATATAAAGTTAAGACGTTGTTGTTTTGTCAATAAAATTATCACATGATGTCGCTAATACGAACATTTCCGCGGGAAATCGACACGTGGGAAATTTAAAAATCTAACAAAAATCAGCATATTATTCGATTTTAATAACATTTTCGATACTTATTTATTAAAAGACGCACGCGGAAATGTCCGTCCATGTTCATGTTAGCAACATCAGGTAAATATAATTTCATTGACAAACAACGTCTTAACTTTGATAATCAGCGACAACAGATTAAGGTGACTTTATCATCTCATTTCGTTTCGGCTAGAAAAAGTATTATGAAAATTCCTGCGATTATCTTCCGCGCGATGAAAATGCCGGATACCCAAATTTTGATTGCAAAGTAGGCTTCCTCTTGGGCTTTGGTTCCCAACCGGGGTGTGGGGGTTTAGGTAGTCCAAGGGGGGAATAAGGCTATTAGGTGAAAATAAAAGTTGTGGTGAATGTTTTTGGCTTAAGGGTGTGGGGATGTGTTTCTCACTAATAGACCCACAACTCAAAGAAAAAAACAAGAACAAAGATCACATTGAGGTGTATATCAGTTACGATAGCAGAATTCTTGTTTTTTGTAATAAATTGTATTTTCAAATGATGTGTTCCTAATTATTTTCGCTTGCTTTCTTTGAGTAACAAATACACAGCAGCAGCTGTACAATTATAAAATAAACTAATTCTCGTTATAAACCTGTCTAATTATACGCAAAATAAAATATTTATTTGAAATTATTCTTTGATGCAACTTACTTAAATGCAAGCCGGGGGTACTAGTAATCTTATTAACAAAAGTGAGGAATGACCTTGAAAAGGTTGGGAACCACTGCTCTTGGGTATTTGAAAAATCTGCGATACCCATGTGGTATGAATGTCATCTTATATCGCAAAATAAAAGCACCTTGTCACTAACAGAATACATTGTTGATTGAGGTCAAGACCCCCGGGTCAAGCGAGATTCATTTCATTGTCAATGCCAATTCAGGGTGTCTGTTTGAATGACAGGTCACCCTTTACCCGTTCTGGGGTAGTTGTATTTATTCTCAGCTATGTACGCATCTGAACAAACTGACAAAATAAAACAAAACAGGGCGAGATGCTCACAGCAGAAGGCACAAAAAAAGCTAGAAAGAACTCAAGATCAAAAAGGTCATGGCTTCCAAAGTACCATTAAGTTGTCACGTGTTTTCGGTTATTGGTAGTAAAATAGATTAACAAATTGACCTCAGTTTTTTCAAGTTTGACTTGTGATGAGGAAACATGTCTATTCCTGGAACAGAAGACAAAGTAGGACGACTTAACCGTCAAAAATGCATCGTATCATAAGGACTGATTTGACCGATCACCGCTAAAGAAGCTAACATTTTTTTTTACTTTCGTACTAAGCTAGCACAGCAATGACTTTGAGTTTTAGTGGAAAACGATTTTCTTTTATTAAATCAAATATTGTAAACCATTTGTATTATTAATCTTTGACTACTGTAACGTTCTTGTTGTGTTTGTTCGCCTTGTTATTTTTTCTGTTGTAGCTGTGTGAGATTAGAATGCGTTTGATTCGTAATCGTGTTTAAGCGTGTTAAGAAAAGAAGATGGAACGAAAGACACGTGTTGATCAGGGCTTTGCCTGTGTGGAACTGAGCCTTCCCCGTTCCTACTTCCGATCCGCGCTTTCTGGGACTGGAAACGGAATGGGGTCTGCTGGGAGATTGCCTCGGCATGTTTATTGATTTAACATAACATACATATATATAAACATTACAACTATTAATTACATTCATCCTAATTTTTAGTTTGTTTAATCACAATTTCAGTAATTCCGGCGACAGTGTTACTGTTTACTTTTGGTTTTAGTAAAGAAAAGCGATCAATTATTTTATTATTTAACTCTTAGTTAGACAAAGTATTGTAAACCATTTTTACTAATTTTTAACTACTCATCTTAAAATTCGGAACAGCCATAGATTTGTTTGGGCAACAAATATGGAACTCAACGAAGGGTGGATCCGTCATGGATTTGTCAAGCGACAAATCTTGACTGAATGAAGAAATGAAGAATGGCTGTCTTCTTATAGTAAGAGGTGAGTGGAAGGTGATGGCTGGTCGAGATTTTGGTGTGTTGGAAATGGGTTTCGTCAAGTTCCAAGACTTGTTGTCTGCAAAGGGTATCATGTTGCGAGTCAAGTATTTTCATGTCCTGAAAGTTGGTTATCTAAAAGCACTGTGGATCATCATCATCATAATCAACCGTTATAAGTCCAATGCAGGTAGGATCATGCACAGTGGCGATTTTACAGGGGGGGGGGATAATCGAAAGAAATGATTTCGTTTATTTTTTGTTAAAAACGAAGAAATATATATGTTAACTTCCTTTGTTTTTCTTTTTTAGAATAACCCCCTTATCGTCTGACAGCTTGGTGTTGTGAAAGTGAATTAGCGCCAAACTATATGAAAATTTTCTATAGTTTTGAGAAGGGTCATTAATATTCAAATGGTTCTTCGGACGATTGAACTCCTTCTTGTTATTTGTGTTGTAAACACGACGTTTCGGCCGATTCATTCTTCGGCCTTCTTCAGGTGTAAAATCCGAGTCAAAATGTCGACTAAATGCATTAGCCAGACAAGTGCGGATTTCAACCCGATGTGGCTTCCACTTCTCAACAAATCTAAACCCGACAAGACAAAGACACAGAAACACCCGGGCCATGCGCTATAAGGGCTACCCACCCCTTTAAACATAACTTCTGTTTAACCCATCACACTCGGATTTCACACCTGACGAAGGCCGAAGAATGGATCGGCCGAAACGTCGTGTTTGCAACACAAATAACAAGAAGGAATTCAATCGTCCGAAGAACCATTTGAATATATGAAAATTTAGTAAAGTATTATACTTGAGTTCGGTATTTCTGAGATGAGGTGTTAGTATTACTGATACTATTCTTCGGACTGAGATCCTCATCTTGGTTGTCATTTCCACAACGTTTCGGCCGATGTACTCTCCGGCCTTCTTCAGGTGTCAAGTTTTGTCGGTAACTTACCGGAACTATTGAACTGAACCCTTTATTTGATCCACGGGGGTATACTGTCCTCATTCCACTATCCATGTCCTAGAAATTATTTCGTGGTTAATTTTTCAGTTGTGGTGCTCCTGCCTGGGATTGAACCCACAACCTACAGATGACTCAACAGTCAGACGCTTTTTAACCAACGCTTTAGCTATCTAGGCCACCGTCAGACGCTTTTTAACCAACGCTTTAGCTATCTAGGCTTGGGACGGTGGTCATCTGTAGGTTGTGGGTTCAATCCCAGGCAGGAGCACCACAACTGAAAAATTAACCACGAAATAATTTCTAGGACATGGATAGTGGAATGAGGACAGTATACCCCCGTGGATCAAATAAAGGGTTCAGTTCAATAGTTCCGGTAAGTTACCGACAAAACTTGACACCTGAAGAAGGCCGGAGAGTACATCGGCCGAAACGTTGTGGAAATGACAACCAAGATGAGGATCTCAGTCCGAACAATAGTATCAGTAGTATTATACTTATATTTAAAAAATAAATCATTCGTATAAGTTGTGTATATCAACGTGATAAAGTATAAAAATGAAGATTTCTCGTCACATGCATTTTGAGTTCCCCCCCCCCACAATCTCGTCCCTCAAGTGCCCCCCTATTTTCTAAGAACTAGAAACGCCACTGATCCTGCACCTCGAATGAGTAAAACAAAAAGGGGAGGACATTTTAAGGTGAAAGGAGGACTATTTTTTAATTAAAAAAAGAGGACTGTAAGAGAATGGAAGGGAAATAACTCTTGGGTCGTCCATCTGGAGTTAAGTCCCTTGTGGAACGACGGAAATGTAAACAGAAAAAAGGATACGGGAGAATCTCGTATCCTCGAGAGAATTGGCGCGCGAAACACAAAGGAAAGGTTTTATGAAGATACCGTTTTCCCGGGATTTGAATTCGGCGCGGAGTAGGGTGAAGGAGGAACAGAGGAGTAGTAGCGCACGGGCGGTGGAGGAGGACGGAGACACGAAAGCTTGCTGTTCACAGCCTAGCGGACGGAGGCGGTGTTTTAACCCCGACGACCGGACGACACGATCATCTTATCTTCGAGTAGATATAAGCTCTTCTTCTTCTTCTTCTTCTTCTTCTTCTTCTTCTTCTTCTTCTTCTTCTTCTTGCCTTTTCTAAAGGCTGTGGACCAAAATCAACATTTTAAACTATTTGAACATTTTGAAACCCCACTATTTGATTTTCCTCAATTTTCTCTCGCCAGAATATTTCCTGTTTTATTTATTTTAATATCGTTTTAATCCGTTTTTCCTGTCTCGGGTGTATAAATTGTTGTTTTGACCTTAACACTCGATATACCACGATAGGCGTATATGCGTAAAAGTATACGCGCTGTGACAAGGACATGTCCTCCTTTTGAATTCGATATGGTAATCGTGCCTAAAGTGAATTTTTACAACTATTAAAGCCTCTTTTATCAGATAAATGGGCGTCTTCTGTTAGCTATCACACGCATCCAGTATAGTGTCTGTTCACGCATGTGCAGTAGTGTCCCTTCTGATCAGTTGCCAAGTTACATCCAGGCCGCGCAACCGGTTCTCGAGATATCCGAAATGGCTGGATACTTTTTAGACATACCCAGTATTCTTTAATTGCTTTACTGTGGGTTTTCTAAGGCAAAGGGTTCATTTTTGTCCAATTCCCATGTTCAACTCTATATAAGGGATTCTATAACATTTTGCTAGAGTTAATTAATACTTAAGTTATTCATGAATACATGTTATCTATTAGAAACTGTCAACATAGGTTTCTTCAGTTTTCAAGGCAGTCTGGCTGACTGGTTATGTATGTATCACGCCAATGTATCTAGAGGGCTGAAAATTTCAACATTTAATCCTTATTATGTCTAGAAAAAAAACATTTCTTTTGTTTTCTGAACTCCCACCCCCATAATAGGTTTTTAGTGGCGGGTTCAATTTACAATGTAAATTTATGCTAAATTGACCCATAGTATGTGCCCGTTTGTTTTTTGAGAATTTGAAAAAAGGTGATAGAAGTAACTTATTCATTCGTCACTCCTTTTTTAATTGATCACCCCCAACACGGCATGCTGCCAAAGCCGTCGGTCACGTGACGGTTTCTATTGAGTGACTAAGCAGATCTGTTTTTCTATAATTTTTTAATATATTATATATACAATATAAAAGTCTAGCTGGCTGGCTATGTATGTATCATGCATACGGGCCGCACCAATGGAGCTAGAGGGCTGAACATTTAAACATCTACTCCTTATTATGTTTTTAAATAGGTTTTTAGTGCTGGTGGGGGGTTCAATTTGCAATGTAAGTTTATGCTAAATTCAACCTTTACTTTGTGTCCGGCAGTACTCACGCTTGTTTTTTCATTCATTGATCAGCCCTTTTACAATTTTTTAATTGATCACCGGCACGCTGCCAAAAGACATTTGTCGCATGACGGTTTCTATTGACCAGACTTATTTTTATAACTTGTCATATTAGTAATAGGTGACATAAGTTTATATTAAATAAAAGATTTCTTTTTAAATCGAATTAAAAATGGTATCCATCTTCTAAGATAGATCGATCGATAGATAGAGGGAGAAAGAGAGAAAGTGAGAGAGAAGGGTACGCCTCACTTTAGTGCAATGGTTAACAAGCTAGCCCAGAAGACCCTTAGTACTGCAGCAATGAGTTTGATCCTCACCTGGTGCCCCACACACGTGTCATTGTGTCAGACCATGCTAAACTTAGTCAATGCAGGTAAATATAGCTAAAGAGCGGTACTTATAAAAAGGAATGGTTCTTCGGAAGATTGAACTCCTTCTTGTTATTTGTGTTGTAAACACGACGTTTCGGCCGATCCATTCTTCGACCTTCTTCAGCTGTAACATCCGAGTGTGATGGGTTAAACAGGAGTTATGTTTAAAGGGGATAACCCTTATAGCACAGTGCCCGGGTGTTTCTGTGGCTTTGTCTTGTCTTCTGTTTAACCCATTGCACTCAGATTTTACACCTGAAGAAGGCCGAAGAATGGATCGGCCGAAACGTCGTGTTTACAAGAAAAACAACAAGGAGTTCAATCGTCCGAATAATCATTTGAATATTAATGACCCTTCTCAAAACTATAGAAAAGAACCATTTGAATGTTAATGACCCTTCTCAAAACTATAGAAAAGAACCATTTGAATATGAATGACCCTTCTCAAAACTATAGAAAAGAACCATTTGAATATTAATGACTCTTCTTAAAACTATAGAAAAGAACCATTTGAATATTAATGACCCTTCTCAAAACTATAGAAAATATCTTATAAAAAGGAGAAAGTGACAAAATACTTCGGGGAGAGAGTATATAAGGTGCAGAAGCACCGAAGTTAAAATAGAAAGACAGAGGCGTAGCTAGAGGTTCCAACATTTTGTGAGATTTTATGAAAAAGGAAAATTTGCAATAAATAGACATGCACTATCACAATTGCGGTGAAAAACAACCCCAGAGGCTGAAATTCATGTATGTATAAATATATCCTTGTTATTGTATAATGTCAGTAGAAATGCAGTGGGTGAACTATAATTTATGAAGCCTTTGGAGGCACCCCGTTATTGGGGGCCCAGGGGGCGTTTTTAAATACCCCCCTCAGAAAGAACTCAAAAGAGGGAGAAAGATGAAAGGTTGAGTGAGAGAAGGACCACTCTGAGATACAACACATTTCTCACTGAGCGCTTCCCATAGAACAATGGTTAGTGGGTTAGTGTGACTAGACATTACTAATGAGTTCGATACTCACTGGGTACTTCACTGTTGTAGCCCTCTACTAGACTAAACTAAAGCTTTGTGTAAATATGTTACAATAAATTTCGCATTAGAGACCAGACTATTTCAAACCAGTAATGGGAAGTAACTCTTATGATATCTATTTCTGTAGTTATTCCCCCTGTTCATGAAATCTTTTTGAAAAACAAGAAAAAATGGTGTCAGCTGTAATAAAACAATTGTGTTGTTTGCATAAGGACCTCGATTTTTAATCCTTCGAAAAACGGATCTTATAAATATATTGATAATACGATCACACATTGATACTTAAGATAGTCACATTAATTGAGTAGCCAGTATTTATCCACCTCCTAAAGATCAGGTTTAGTGTCGCAACCGTCACGCATACATGAAGGCGGTTCCAGATATTATCCAGTTCCCTCGGCACTTCTTTTTCGGACGCCCCAGGCATCAGACAATGAACCCGACCCTATCCTTTTGAGTGCAATGGAGAGGTGCAGCCTGGGGGGGACGCCCTCCTGGAACTATACCTTTTCCCGGACAAGTTAAAACTTACAGCAAGCAAATTAAAAAAATACAGCGTTTTGGTCTTTTCTGACAAGAAAGAAAACGCAAGTTAATACTTGGGGGTGGGGGTGGGGTAATTTTGCCTTAGCTTTTTCTGGGGACTAGTGAAAAAGACCTATGAATTTTATTAAGAGACAAGTTTCACCTAATTTAACTCAAAAAATTAACATTTGCAGCGATAGAAGCAGTATCAGTGATTATTTGATTATTCATGTTCATCGATCCAGTTTTCTTGCTGTTGTTTTTAATTTGCTCCCTCTATTTTTTAATTTACTTGTTCTATATTTTAATTTGCTCCCTTTATTTTTTTAATTTACTTGCTTTATATTTTAATTTGCTCCCTCTATTTTTTAATTTACTCGCTCTATATTCTAATTTGCTCGCTATAAGTTTTAACTTGCTCTGGAAAAGGTATAGACATTCAATTTTTTCAACCAGAGAAACAGGAGTTCGAGTTGTATTGATTAATTAATACATTAATTGAGTAACGAACCCGAATATAAGTTCATCAGTAATGTATATCATGGAAGAGACAAAATAGTTAATTAGTATGACTAACTTGTTAATTTCGGGGGGAAAAATCCGTAGTGAATTACAGCAATTGCTTAGCGGACTGGTCTCACAAATCATCATATTCATAGTTCGAGCTTCCCATAAGCCTATATTCCAACAATTGATAGAATTAAATGTCTAAAAGCAGGATGACTAATGGAGAAGGGAAGGGGGCAACTTCGAAAGCAACTTTGTACCTCCTGATAAACTTCTTCTCGGAGGCCCTGGGTTAAAATAGTTAGTTAACTATTTCCCGCCAGTGTCAGAGGTTGGTGTTCGAGACTAGGTAAAAAGCAGCATTTTGAATACTGGTTTTCCAGGCAGCCCCCCCCCCCCTAGGAATATTAGCGTAACACAGTCTTCTTATTCCCCACCCTCTTTGGTTTGATGACGTGCTAAGCTATAAGCTAAGTACAATTTAATTTTAGTGTTCCATTAATACGGCCTTTAGCCCTTGAATAAAATAAATCGAGATAACTACCACACCCTGTCTACATTTCTCCTTATAACCCCTTCCAATATATAGATACTTTCTAAAAGTTGAACGAATGTTTGTGGAGGGGGAAATTCAGGCTGAAAACAAGACTCACCGAGCTTACCTTCTCATTCCACTAGAAGAACCGGATCAGGAAACTCCCTGATGTCTGATATTCATTATCTCGGGAAGTTACATATATTTTGTATACAATGACAACTTTGGCACACGGTTACATTCTTAATACACCCAAAAGTGAGCTTAACTTGTTGCTGTGGTTTGCGAAAGTTAATCTCAGAGACTAACACTCTAACTGCTGCTTCTACAGTATTCTCTTAGGACAGGGGTTCCCAACCTTTTTGGTTCTCTGTATCCTTCAGTAATTTTGACAGGTTTCCATATACACTTAAAAATTAAGGATCAACAATTGATAGAATTATATTCATTTTAATACGATCTCCTTTAAATTGTTCGGGAAAAGTTTGGGAAATATCCTTTTATTTTAACTGGGCGCTCTTCCAGCTTTATAAGATATGATTAATTCTTTGAATATGTCAGTCTTAGATTGTGATGTGGTTGAGTCTGGTTTTTTGGCAACCAGTCCATTAATATGAGGGGAAACTTTAGTAACTGCACAACGAAGATCCTGTTCAGATGTTTGGAGATTTGATATGCGATTTGATTTAATCCCCAAGAAATGCTCGGAACTTTGGCACTAATTAACGAACTGTTGCATCTCTTCCTTGAAAATTCTATTCTAGCATATTTAGAGCATCAAAGATATCAACAAGGTAAGCAAGATTCAGAAGGAAGACGGAATGATCTTTCAAGGAAGTGACAAAATCTTTCTGTTTATGAAGTCGAGTGGCTTTAAATACGGTTTATAGGCAATTTTAAATAAGGTTTATAGGCAACTTTGAATAAGGTTTATAGGCAACTTTGAATAGGGTATATAGGCAACTTTGAATAAGATATATAGGCAACTTTGAATAAAGTATATAGTCAGTCTTACATTGTGAATTCTGATCTAGAAATCCTGTCACAGTACTAAACATAGTCAAGGTATCAGACTGAATATTTTCTCTCCACAGGAAAAGTTTTGCAAGAAATGCTTTGAGGTAAGACACAAATTCACAAACTGTTGCATCTCTTCCTTGAAAATTCTATTCTAGCATATTTAGAGCATCAAAGATATCAACAAGGTGAGCAAGATTCAGAAGGGGGAGAGCTTGCCTAGTTGCGTTTATCAGCTGTTTTGTAACGAAGTTGTCACACTGTATAGCAGTGTACACTATGGTTATACTCTGAGACATCTATGTACCCATTGAAAAGTACAAATGTACTCCTGGGGGTACATGTACCCCAGGTTGGGAACCTCTGTTCTAACGGAATAGAGTTAAAATCCTTATGGATATTTACTAAGCGTAGTTAAGCCTGGCACACACGTCAATTTACACCCCTAATTTTGGTGAAGATTGTTCTTGTTGATCTTGTTACGGTAGGAACTTGTCCTAGAGTTTGACAAGAACAATAACAACCCCTCTAAAATTAGGGGTGTAAATCGATTTGTAAACCTTCGGTGAGGATTGTTCCAGCGACGCGATAGACAGAGTAGGGAACATGTTGACGAAATGTACTGTTTGTAGTGTCTCCCAGCTCGTGGGAATCTCACTGAAAGGGAAAGATGAAGCAAAGGACAAACTTTGTATGTAATGGAAGAAAGAAGACTGAACTCGATTCCTTTACAGTGACAGACTGTTTCACGTTTATTACGATTTTCAAACTGAGCTGAAATACACTACCGATAAGTTTTAAAGGGAAATCTTAAGCTTTAGAGATAAGTTAAATTTATTAAACCAACGAGAAGAAATTAACTTAATAGCAAAATAAGGCAGGCCATTATAACACAAAAAAAAATAAAAATAAAAACTCACTCTCAGACAAATCACACACACACCAAAATCCTGCAACAAAAAACTCCTACATTCACAACCCCTAAAGGCAAAACCCAAAATTCCTGAAACCTAACCCCCACTCTGAACACAGCGGGGGGACAAAGGATTCCTGAAGCCGGGTTAGATGAAAAATCCTTATCTCTTCTCTGGACAGTCAAAGTAGCAACCAGAAAATCACCCCCCCCCCTGCCTCTAACAATGACAAGAAGAGGAAGGACAGCAGTAATCCAGAATTCCACACAGGGCGTATAAAATGCCCTGGTAGTGTATTTCAGCTGAAAATCGTAATAAACGTGAAACAGTCTGTCACTGTAAGGGAATCGAGTGCAGTCTTCTTTCTTCCATTACATATCTATCGATCTGCCCACGTTTAGGGTTCCTCTCCTCAGACAAGCATTGAGCACTCTTTCGGACACCGTCGCTGAACATATCCGTTCTACGGACTTATATCTGGAAATATATTTACCTAAAATATTTCTCCGACTATCAATATATATATATATATTTGTGTGTGTGAAACCTTTCAATGGGCGCACAGATACTACACTCTGGTCGTAGACAAGGGCCAATCAGTGACACCTTGATCTTAGGCAGAGGTGCCGATCCATACGCAGATGATCGTGTCATTTCTGATGGGTACTATGCTAGCAGTCAACTAATAGTAGATGTTGATATTTGAGCAATAAATTTGTATCTGTCCTCTAATAGAATCTGTGTGCAACTTCATCTTCTGCCTCACTAAATAAGGATGTCATTTCTGCTTGGTTATTGATAAACATCTGACCTGGAGGTCAAATCTTTCTAGAGCAAGGTCCTTCCATTGCACTATCAGAAGAGCGCAATCACAGAATTGATCTCATAGGTACAGGTGCTGGGTGGCATAACGGTTATTGGCACAGAAAATGGAATTGACTTATGTTCACTTCATATTAAAGTCTTTGGAAAAGATAGGAATTTATTTCTCCTTCTACTCTGTCCCATAGCTGGACGTCTTACCAAAATGTTTTATTATATAAATTCTATTTAAAATATTAATCACTGCTACACACAACACTGGTTTATTGCTGGGTTTAGGTTATTCATGTGCTCTGACATTTATATGTATCTATATATCTGGACTTTTCCCAGCCATAACCGCTCATAGTAGAAACTTGAAATTTTGCACACACACACTCCCCTCAATGAGTAGGGAAAATCTTCTAAAATTTCCCTCCAAAATAGGGTCTTAGTAGGGGGTTCAATTTTCAATGTAAGCTTATGCTAAATTGGTCACTAGTTTGTGCCCGCTTGTTATTTTTGGAAATTCAGATATTTTTTAGTGATCACAGCCCAACTTTTTAATTGATCACCCCTAACACAACATATATCGGTGGCGGTGATTCATAATTTCCCTTGGAATGCTAGTTCTTTATTCTCATAGGCCCTGTCTGTTCTCTTTCTATACTTGGCTAATGGTAGAATTTGATGAAAAATCCAATATTTCTATGTCCATGAATAAATAAGAATGTCTTTTTTCGTGATTTATAAAACACCATTTTGCTGCATGACTGTACACACACACGCACACACACATATGTATACACACATACATACATGTGTGTGTGTGTTTCCCCTGCTATCCGAAAGTAGAGCGTTCTTATGAAATCTTTCGTAAGCCGAAATGACATAAAACAAAGCAATTACCATTAATTTATGTGGGGAAACATTTATTGAGCGTTTCCAGACCCCAAAATAATCTTGCGTGAGATTTTCGCTACGATTGACAGTGGTGTAATGATTGCAGAAAAGTATGAGTTTAATTTTGAAAGGTTTATGGCAGGTTTTCAGGATTTTCTGAGTGCCTACAAAGAACTGTATGACGTGGCTAAGCCAGTCAAGCATACTGTTGTATTTCAAGCTTTCCACATCAGCCAACGAACCTCGACCTTTGACATCGAGGCAGACAGACATAGAAGGTTATCTTTGGGGTCTGGGAAGGCTCTGAATTTTTTGCCATATAAATTAGTATTTGCTTCTTCACTTTGCGTCTTTTCGAATAGTTGTGGAAACCTGTACTATAGGTCTTTCGTAAAAACCAACTTTCGAAAAGCATGGAATACCTTAGAAAGAGAGAGAACCCATACCTATATTTTACGGACAACCGCCCGCCACCCTAATTGTAATATGACATGCGTTCGACTGAAGGCAACACTTCCCGTCGCCTAACTTGCCACCTGTACCCCACTAGCCATGCCGCTCCATAGAACGCATGTATTCAATTGAAGGCGACATTTCACGTCGCCTAACTTATTATTTTGAAAATGGTGAATACCATTTTATTAATAACATACATTTTTATTAAAAGACTTATCTCACAGAACCCCAGGATTTGTTTACGGAACCCACTTTGGGAAACACTATGACAAAGGCCAAAAAGGGATTACTCCATGCTTTTCTCTAATCACTTAGAGTAAGTAGCCTAATTACCTCTCCCCCACTTGGCCTTCCGCAACATAAAAATAAATATATAAATTAGTAATAAAAATATCTTGTACATTAAAAATTAAGGATAATCACCAGCTTCTAATCTGTCCGGTGTGTTCTTGTGGTTGAATTGTAATTTATTTATTTTAAAAATGTCCAGTATAATGGAGAAGGCGGCTATGCAGACGACAATTCCAGAATGAGGCAAAAAACAAACAAACATATTTAAAGGACCGCGTAATAATTTTACGTGGTGATTTCATAACGACAAGCAATTGTCATTGAAACTACGTTGACGTTATCAGATCTCCAAGAATTTTTAAAAATTCTCTCTTAATTTGCTGCAATTTGTTTTATTCAATGATTCAATGGATTATCCTCATCTTTGATGTCAGCAGGAGTTGGACAGTCTTACCGGAATTCAGTCCAAGAGCTGACCATTATTGGTTTAAGTTACCACCATCTCGTATTTTACTGACCACTGTTTAAATCAGGTAAGTTTTAATATAATTAAGTTTTTCTTCATGGTTAAAATTTTTTAAAGATTTTTAGAGTTACTTCTATTTCTTCACTGGTTTATACGAAATAGTTTCAAACACGAACGTATTTCTAAATGTGTCCTATAACTAGACATCAATCCTAGAAATACAAGAGAAAGATTGTGGCCCAAAAAGCTGCCGAAGATTTACATGTTGAAAGGGAAATAATGTTTGAAAATACCGAATTTTTCCCTAAAAAAATGACTCAAAAGGTAACTTCGCTTTCCAGCCCTACATCGGCCAGAGTTTGAGGAGGAATTAAAGAATTAGCTGATAACTGCGTGAAATTCAGGAAAATGCGTATTTTCTTAATATTCCCTGATTATATAAGGCGGTGGGGGGGGTCTTTTTATGCCATCAAATACGGTACCCCCCCTCCCTTGCCTAAAAGTCAAACTCGTCCAGAAAGTAAAGAATAAAAGGCTTTAAATTTATTCATCATCAAATTGCTTTGACTGAGAATCTGAATGTCGACACTGAATTGCTGTGATCGGCCATCTTGTAATGTTTAACATGTACGAAAGAGTTTTGCCAATTCAGCGCGTTTCGCGTTTTGGCAGTGCAAAAAGCGCTAAATTAGCGCGTTTGCGCCTACAACATTTTGGCCATTTATTAGTCTTTTTGGTGGTTCTTAGTCATTTTTGGCTACTTAAAACTTTTTAGCGCCTTTTGGCAGTCAAACTAGCGCGAAAATATCTTTTGAGTTGGCAACACTGGTACGAAAGGCATTAATTGTCGCCATGGCGTCTGTGGCAGAATCTGCAATGCAGATTTTTCACATTTAAAAAGGTCAGATGACAAATTCCTGGAAACCCGAGGCGAAGGTTAAATAAGACAATAATCCAGTTGACATCAATAAAAGATGGCGACAACGTTTCATCCTTTTGATCTGTTATTTGCATTGCAAACGCCGACCATTATCTCGAAAAGATAGGGATAAGATATTTATAACCCATTATGTATTGCATATTCATATGAATGTGCAGATTGCAGTTGGGGTTGTAAGATTGGGAGATCTTTTGTTTTATGTCGGTCAAGTCAAAATGACCCAACTACTAACATTGGAAGCAACTAAAGCTAAGTTTGTTGGTTATTTGGTTTTAGATTATTTTTATTTACACAGCCAATGACTTGAAATTTGATTTCTTCACATTTTTTACGAAAGAAAAACAATAAAAATAGAAACTATGAATTTAAAAACGCCAACACACAATCAATCAAGATACTCTCACTTACAATAATGGATTTTAATCTTGTACCTAATTTCGGTTTGAACAAAAAAAATCAGATATTAACTGTAATGTTTATATAAATGTATCAATATGTTAAATCAATAAACATGCCGAAGCAACCCCCATTCCGTTTCCGGTCCCAGAAAACGCGGACCGGAAGTGGTAACGGGAACGGAGAAGGCCCACTTCTTACCAGGCGAAGAACCCTCTCACACGTGTTATCTTGTTCTGTCTTCTTTTCTTAACACGCTTAAACACAGTTATGAATCAAACGCATTCTAATCTTACACAGCTAGAATAAAAACACTAACAAAGCGAGCAGAGGCACTAAACACAACCAGAATGTTCAATTAACAAGAAAACCAAACTTTCTTCGTGGCATCCTTTGGCCATATTGCAAAGCTATTTTGGTGTCATTTTCATGCCAAATAACAGCATAGGTAGTATCATGCGAGTGATTCTAGGACTCGCTTTGAAGAGTAAATTCAGGAAATTTAATCCACAAAAAGATCAGTTGAAACTCAAGTTTTTGAGCCACTTTTAACAACCACCCACAGAGATGATTTATTTCTCATACCAAGACATTTTTAGAAAGGAATTGTATCCTGTAGTGTAATTCCATCTCTGGTAAACTTTAGAACATGAAATACAATTCTGAAGTGGATCCTAAAAGAAGTTAATCATTGTTGACCATCAGATATGCTTTATTCCTAGCTAAAAAGAAAGAGTACTTTGTTTTGAAGTCATATTAATTTCAAATTATAATTATAAGAGTTTCCCAGCTGATGTTGGGATTGAAACCTATAAGCACCATCTATTGTCTAAGATTTTGACAAAGGTGCAAAAAATAGATTTTAGATCAATAAGCTTTAAATCTATATTATTTTACAATGGTCGATTTTCGATTGGACCATTTCATTTTTTTAACCTTTGACTTTGCCCAGTACCTGAAACGGTTCCAGTAGGCCCCCAAATAGGCTGTATATGTGTGCAAAATTTACATATGGTTTCCGCTTTTGCAAAAAAACCTTTTTTAAATTGTGGGTTCTGCATCGCTCTCACCCCGATAATAATGATCTGATTTCCATCTATTTCTATATAATTCGCCCAACCAAATTTGACATGCATACTCAATGGACCTAGGGGAAGGTTTTAAAGTAAAATATATAGGGCACCACAAGGCCAACTATTTTTAAAGATTAATCCACATTTTGATATCCACCTGTGTACCTACAAAGTGCGTAACATATCCAGTATTTTTACCCCACCCCACAAAAAAAAATATACATTGGCTATACTTTAACAAATCCTGTCCTTGGCTTGAAACTAATAATAAGTAAAAGTATAGAAACTAGGTTCCTGGGGATCCATCTCCTAGGCAGCACCTCTCCATTGCATTAATAGGGTAGAATCAGGTATACACCCTGATACCTGCAGCAATAGCCGATAAGACTGGGTTATTTTTGTCACCCCACCTACAAATGTGTGTGGGTCCCCACAATAAACATTGACCATGTGTCACATCTCATCCTTGTGGGAGGGTGCTTAAGTTGCTGCTACTAACGACCCAGTATAATAAATGACTAGTTAATACCCGTGAACAAATTAGATATATTTGATTTTCTATGAAACTGTCTTCTAAGAAAAAATAATAGCAAATTTGTTTCAGTTGAAGAGTCCATAGTTTCAAATGGTGGGAAGGAGATACTTTTATCAGCAAAATATTTACACCTGAATGGGAGAGTCAAGTGTTACGGACAGCAAATCAAGAAAATCACACTGTTCTTTATATAAGTATAGTAACTTAGCATGAATTGGTATCAGACCATCTATACTGGGAGATCCAATGAGGATCGAACTTGCTAACAACTGTCAGCAAGATTGGCTTGCGGATCACTGCTATACAAGGTCTGTTATCATTTGTTTTGTTTTTCCAAATGATCTACTCCAAGTGGAAAAGAATTCATGGATATATTTGGATTGAAATGGGTTTTTTAATAGAAAAAATACTGAATTCGTTTACTGGGAATAGTGCGTAGTTTGAAACAGTGGGCAGGAAGTATTTTTTTTTCAGCAAAACTTTAAAGTGGAATAGTCCAGTGTTATGAACGGCAAACCAAGAAAATCACACTCTTCATTATTAGAGTAGATGATTCATCTGTGGTAGAAAAAAAACAATGCTATTCAATGAGAGTAAATAAGGCCCAATGCCACACCTTTCAGTAAGGTCTGAATCTGTGTTTCATCATCATCAGCCATTATAAGTCCACTGCTGGACAAAGGCCTTTCCAATCTCCTTCCATGACGACCTAGATTGTGCTAACCTCTGCCAAGTCTTACCGGCAAACTATTTTGTCCCTCCATCTTGTATCTGGTCTTTTCCTACTTCGTCTACTGTCCCATGGGAACCAATCGGTTAGTCCTTTCCCCCCATCTATTGTCATCTCTCCTTGCTAGGTGGCCAGCCCATCTCCATTTTTGCTGCTTAATTAGTTGTATAATATCCTTCACTCATAATTTTTATGTTGCCTTTTTCCCCAGAGAGGATCAACGACTTTTGGTTTTTCTTTCGTGGAGGCGAGTAGAAAGGACAGTTTTAAAAAGCTGAACATTTGACAAACACACTACAAGGCGTTTTCCATTATCTAAGCATTTACAAAGCTGGCTGCTGCATGGTCAAACTCTACTCCCACTTCAATTCCGACTTAAGATGATCTCTGTAACTTTTGTATTTTATATATAAATAAATTTGTAATATATAAGACCTGTCAGTTCAGCTCAGTTGGTAAGAGAGCCACCTACCAATCACTTGGTCGTGATTTCAAATATTGGTAGGGAAATGTTAATTTTATATATCAGTTTAACGTGACGTGATAGACAAACAGTGAAGAGTTTACTCCCCTGAATTAGGTGAGGATTGTTCTTGTTGTTCCGGGTTGGTGGAATAAAGTCAACTCTAACTTGGACTGGAGTTTGACAAAATTGTGCTTCTCTGATGGTTGATTTTTCTTTTGTGCAGGCGAGTAGAAAGGACAGTTTTAAAAAGCTGATCATTTTACAAACAAGGCGTTTTCAATTTTAAACCTAACGTAAATAATTAACACTAGGAAAAACAAGATAACAATAACAAACAAACAAACATTACTTTTATTTCTGTTTTTTTCCTAAACGTTTCTAAGCATTTAAAAAAATCTTCAGGCGAGACTTCAAATATTTAACAGGCAATGTGAAACATGGTTATATTATTTATTCCTTTAGACTCTTTGTGGAGCAGGGGGCTGCTTCTTATGGTTTCAGTAGCAAAAAGGTTTTGTGGGGTAGAGTTGCTATCCCTACACCCAAGCTGTTTATTTTCTCTTAGATGGGCTTTCTTACTGGACTAAAAGGCTCCAACTACTCTGCTATTTACTCACAGCTGGAGGGAGAAGTGGATTCATGCCTTTCCTAATAGCATTGGTGCGTAGTGAACTGAAGCAGCTTCAGCTGAAATTCTAACTTGATCCACCAACTTCATTTTCTGTGCTGGTAACTGTTATGCCACTTTGCACCTCCAAAAAATGGTGAACGCTGATGTACTGTATATTTTTTAATATCAGTCGACTGTGAGTACAAATGAGTTTGGAATTGAGTATAAAATTTCAGAAAATCTACTGACTCAGATATAAGCTGTAGCCGTTATTTTGCCATAACGTCATCATGAGAGATATCCCTTTCTTATGAATTATACTGTTTATGGCACTTGGTCAGCTGTCACCGAAACATAAATTTCTTTCATCTTCAACAAATCGATCATTGTTTTCAGGTCGTAAAAGTGAAATTCTCATCAGTGATGACGAATCCACCTGAAAAAATGATTTTAAATGGATATTACACAATACGCACTGTAAGGTTGGTATAATGACATTAAAAATGCAACAAAAGACCTCCTAATAACAATATGGCTGCACGTTCACCAGCACCCCCTTACCGGAAGTTGATAAACACTCCTGCCTAAGGGGAATAACTCGAAATACTTAATACTTTCTAGATAGCATTTCATACAAAACCATGGTAATGAATGGAGTTAAAACAGCAGGTATTATCGCTCACGATTATGTATTGTGTCTATAATCATATAGACAAAAGTGTTGGCCATTTTTGACTGACTTGATTTGGGGCCATATATTTTTTTTTTTTTTTTTTTTTTAGTATAAACAAACTCATCTTATATTCAAGACTATACAGTATTATTCAAATTATCAAATACTTTGAAGATTGGGTAAATTTCCTGACCACATGTTCTCTCCAAGGAGTCCTAATGGTTTCCATTAATATCAGATATAAAAACTTATTTAGCACTCACTAATCTTGTAGTAGTGGTGGTGTCGTCTATGTTTAGACATTCAATGCATCATGTTTAGCCAATAAGAAGTGCGATAGTGTTAGTTAATATAATGATCTTACAAGCCATTGAGAATAAATACAATTCTTCCAGGGTGGTTTATGCCAAAGTTGACAAGGTCCTATAAAACATGACTTATCTGAATATTTCTGATTTTAAAAGAAAAAAAAGAAAAATTTATTTATTTAAAAATATTTTAATTTTTTAAAAATGTTTGTTATTTTTTTTTAAAATAAAAAACAAAATAAACTAATTTCTTAAGTTTTTATTTTCTTCGAAATAACCTTTTCCAGATGGAGCAGCCGAATCTGGCCAGCCAAATGCGTTTGTTTACAACCAAATCTAATAATACTATTTGTCCATAGAGTGGTGCTATTGTACCCGCCTGAGCACCATGGCGGGTTCCATGTAATGCTGCTTGCTTTGAAATTAACGATATGATCGAATTTCAATGCCATAACAACCAGGCCTAGACTTATAAATGTCCAGGAGGCTTTGCTGGCTATTCTTGGCTAATGGTGAGTTTGAAGTGGGGGAAATTATTGTTTTATTAGAATTACTGTTACAGGATTCTGAGACATACAATTTATTACAACTTCATCTTTGATGCAGTTATATTTACAATATATTTTGCATTTTTCAGCAATTTTATTGCATTCAGTGTATATGGTTATGACCAAAACCAGATATTCATGAGTAAAAAATCTTGAAAGTAAAGGTCCCCAGCAGAAAACTTATATATATTATATATATATGGTGTACAAAAGGACAAAGGTTATCCGACATAATGAAATCAGAGAAAGCGAGTTGTCCTGTCTGCTCCAACCGTGGGTTATTACTAAATGGAGGATTTTG
>VCCN01002125.1:3040128-3055999 GCA_006491835.1 Architeuthis dux | reverse complement strand
TTCCAATTTTTTAATTGATCACCCTCAGCATGGCATGCTGCCTAAAGATGTTGGTCATGTGGTCATATTGAGTGACTAACCAGGCCTGTTTTGGGTTTGTTTTTTGTTTTGTTTTTTTGTTTTGTTTTTTTGTTTTGTTTTTTGTGTAAAACCTGATGCATTCTGTAGGCAATATGTGTTGGTTTCTGGATTAGACCTGAACCTATTGGGTATCCAGGCCCTCAATCTTTGAGAAGGATAAGGAAAGAATGCTCCAAGAATGCAACAGGGCCATCAAAATAAAGGTCATGGCTATTCACTCTACAGTTTATTGGCCCAGAGTTTTGTTGGCTTTTAAAATTAGAGCAGAGCTCTCTACTGGGTTCTTCCATGGCACTATGGTTAGGTTGACCTCTGTGAATGACTAGAATCTACCAAAATTGAATGTTGGGTGTGTTCACACTCATATTTTATCCACACATTAAAAAAAGAAAAGAAAAGAAAAAAAGAAGCCATGTCTCATGTTTCGTGCAATCACAGAACAAAACAAATATTTATTTTTTTGTCAAACCCCAGTCCAAGTTGGAGGAGGGAATTTACTTTGTTTTTCTACTGTAACAACAACAACAAGAACAATCCTCAACTAATTTTGTCTGTCCCGTCACGTTAAACCAAAATGATATTTAAAATTAACTTTTCCCTACCATGTTTTTAAATCATGACAAGTGATCATTAGGCAGCTCTCTTACCGACTGAGCCAAACTGACAAGTCTTACATATCTACGAAAATGTATGTAAGAAATACATAAGGGCTGATTTCATTCTAATATATAAATACATTTATACTAAAATATATATATTCTTTTAATAATTTTGTATTTATTATATATACAATACCAAAGTTGCAGTAATCATCTTCAGTCAGAATAGGAGTAGAATTTGACCCTGCAGCAGCCAGGCTTTTTTTCCATTTTATTGATTTTACAAATGGTTCAAAAGCCTTGCTAAATTATCTATTTTACTGCAGCAACTGAAATATTAATAAAGTACAATAAAATAAAAGTAAATATTAATTCAATACATCCGATCCACCATTTTGAAATTACTTGATTGATTACCAGCACCATGATTATGATGATACCAGCATCAGTTGCCTGCCTACTTAAAGCAAACACACAGATACAAGTGTTGCTTTACCAGCAGCTGCCAATTGTTTTCTGTGTGTTTGCAGTACCCTCTTTCTGTTAATCACTGCTACCCATGTTGTATAGCGGTCCCGGATCTGGACTTCGATAGAAAGGAAACCCGAAGACTTGCTTGTAAAAATATCTGGACATATTTTTATTACCGAACATACAGCTTTGTTGGCCGGATCGTGAAGAGTGGAAGAGAGGAGACAAGGAGAACCGCCAAGCTGTCCCCTCAGCAGGGGCAGCGGTTTCGTGCCTTTCGGCTCCGCTGATGTCTGTCTTCTTTGAGTGTCGAGGTTTCGGTCCGCTTCCCAGGCTTGGATGATTTCTTCTGGCTCTGCTTTATAGATCCCCAATGCATACGTGGTGTCTCACGGTGTCAATGACCAACAGCCATTTCCTGTTTACAACAATGATGCAATACATCCATCTCCCAAGGTGATCGAGGTCACTTACATTTCCGCCACAGGTGGCCGGATACGTAAATCATAACACCCTCAACACTGGTTTAAATACTGTTGCTGGGTTTAGGTCATTAATGTGTTCTGACATTTATATGTATCTATGTATCCGGACTTTGCCCAGCCCTAACTGTTCATAGGAGAAACATGAAGTTTTGCACATACTAACAAAGGCATTAGTACCAGACAACATTATACTAATTTACAAGGTAAAAATAAGCATATATAGGTGCTGGTGATTCATAATTTCCCTTGGAATGTTAGTTTGTTTTAGTGTGACCAAAAACCAAAGAAAGTGGCAAGGCTTTTTATACTAAATCCTTATTTACACCAGCTGCAAGATTGACCGATAAAATTCAGCTTGAATTACTATAGATTTTTTTTTTCTTTTTCAGCAAATAATCACAAAACACAATACATTTTCGCTTACATTTTTTAAAATTTGTTTATTCTTTTTTTTTTCCGTAAAAAAATTGACTAAAAACTGAATTCACAACCAAATTATGCACAATTCAAAAAGTTACAAAAATAATAAAAGACTGACAAAAATATATTTGATCTGAAAAAAATGTAATGAAAAAATAACTTTTTCAAGAAATTTGATTTTCTTTTTATTTTACTAATTAAAAAAAACCCAACTATTTTCAGCAAGATATTTAGGACATGGGAAGGAAGGGGGCATTGGATATTCTTGATTTAAGTTCTAGATAAGTTATAAACAATTTTTAAAACTCATTTTACTACAATTCCAACTTTTGTTCAGACAATTAAATCTCTCCTCATTTCTCATCTCATTTCGGCTGATCCATTCTTCAGCCCTCGTCAGGTGTCTAATTCAAGAAAAGAGGTGTTGTATAATCCCGGTTGTACTTCTTCTTCAAGCCGAGAGAGGATGAGGGAGAGATGATGATGTCTCGTTCCGGGTCTGTTGACAGGAGCTGAAATTTCTGTGGAGGGAAATTAATTTCGGAGAAAAGGCTCCCATGTGGGTGGAGAGAAAAGACGACAAAATTCAGGTTCTTCAATTAGAAATCTGTGGTTTTATTTGCGGTTTACTTTGAAACATGGAATTCTGTTTCATTTAGTTTTCTAAATGAATTGGTCACTTTCCTGAATTACTACTAAGAAAATCAAGGGTTCTTCCTCCTTCCTTCACCCATCTGGGTGAAAGGGGGACTGCCGATCATAAACTGCTAACTGCTTCTAACCGACTCTCTCTGCCCTCACCCCTAATGGGCGGGAGAGCCAAGTCCTCTCTCCTACGACTGTCACTCATCCGATTCGGATCTCAACTCCCCATTATATACAAATCTGGGCCCCTTTAAACGGCCACTGGTAATACAATGTGAGCTTTTGCTCACGTACGCCAAACGCACGAACACAGAGTGCATTTCGTTACAGAGCCAAAAGTTTTTCTCAAGGTGAAGAAAAATTGTGCTCATTAATATACCAACCGGAACAATCCATTTTCAGCTGCACAAGGTACACAGACATAACGAAGCACTCAGGTGATTTCAAACTATACACGGGGGAGTTCCCCAACACCTGCTTTGCTAAGCAAAGAAAACCATGTGGTGTTGGTATATTAATGACCACAATTGTTCTTACTTTGGAGAAAAAAGTTTGCCTCTTTTCTTGAATTCTACACCTGGCGAGGGCTGAAGATCGGACAAAACTTTGTGTTGACAACATCAAAGATGGGAAGAAGAGATTTGATTGTCCGAACAAAAGTTGGAATGTTAATGATTCTTCTCAAAGTTATAGACAATATATTTTACTACAAGTTTATATACAAGATGGGTGAAAAGAAACTCCCTATTGGTAATAACTTTATTATTTATTGGTCGATTGTAGTCAAACTAGCTTTACTTTGGACCATACAATAGTAGAATTTGGCTGCTGTGTTAAAATTCAACATGGGCACCAATTTCTGTAAGCCTTTCGGTATGGCCTCAATAGACTTTTGCAGGAAGTCTGGCGGTAGGTTGGCCATAACATTTCAAATAAGCTCCTCCAGTTGATCCAGAGTTTGTGGTTTGGTGCAGTACACCTCCTCCTTTGCCAACCCCCACAGGAGGAAGTGACAAAAATAGAGCTATATTCACAAAAGTTACATATAATTTCTAATAGGGAATTAAATCATCCACCCTGTATTTTACTCTTGAAGTCCTAAAGAGCATGAGGCCGCACGTAAACAAACATGGCCGAACATCCTAAAACACACGAGGCTGCATTAGTCTTTCTTGCAATACTGCCAATTTTCACAACAATCTGTCCACAAGTAAAGACACTATAAACATTTGAATAAACAAACCATTTTCAACCGTTTTCTGCTCAATCATTACAGGACTAGGCTAATGACTTTTCAACGGGATGTTAAGAGTCAATCATTATTAACAACTGTTAATAGTTTCACCAAATCAGAAAAATATCCAACATTTATTCTTAATCATCTAAAATAGAACAGGAAAAATTGTTTACTAGGAATGTTGAAAGATATAATCCTGGTTTCAATATGTTAATAAATAAAAGAAAAAAAATCTCAAAATAGCTTCTTTTTGAATCCAGATTGCAAGAAATATTACACCTGTCAAAAATGACTGGAAGCCTTAATTGCAATTGCTTGCTTATAAACAACACCTGGCAGGTGAAACAAGGTGTTATGGCCATTGTTGGGTGAAATTGTTTGCAGCTGCAGGCATGGCATCTGGACATTGATGTGGGTCAATGGGAAGGGAGAGGAAAAAACGGGATGGGTATTTAGGATCTTGCATGAAAATGTAAAATTCTTAAGAATGGAATGATTTAAGAAAAAGGAGAGAAATGGGTATTTTGTATCAGTTTTTTCCCCCGACAGAAAAACCCACAGAGAATTTTTCTCTCCAAAAGTTTCATAGATACATACATTTACATAAATGATCCGCACAAATAGTCATTTGCATTAAATGCACACGCACACACAAGCACCTGCACACACATATATGATAAACATAAAATTTGGACGTTGGACACACTACTACCAACCTATCACATAGGTTAACTTGCCATCTGTCCGAGCAAAGTGCTATTTGCGCTCATACCAATAGACATGAAACAGTTTCTATCAGCATACAGTAAATGCTTGTAAACAATACACACATACAATACATTAATTGTAAAAGAAGCCTTGAGATTCTTGAAATCCTCATCAAAAACAAGATCTTCTTCAGTTTGAGAAACTGGGATTTTAAACGTATTTAACAACTGATACATACATTTAACCCAGTGGTGAATTTCTCTTGCTTGTCACCATGTGTGACATCATAACACACCAATGGCAAATGCAGAGTTTAATGGTTTCAAAATTTGAAAAATGAACAGCATCCACAGTTTTGTCCCCGTCTTGGTAATGACCAGAAGTATGGCCGAAAACACTTGATCACAAACATTTGAACACTATTTATATTCATTGGATCCACACATGGATTCTCTTGTACGTAAACAAGAAAAATTGACAAAAGATTTTTGTAATCCTTGTCTGTCGTCTTTAATCAAACATGTATATGCAATACAGAACGTATACCTCTCTAACAAGGACAATCCATTCCACAAAACGTCTCAGATAAAGATTTAAGTGAATAATTAAACCTATGGGATTTCTTAATAACATCTTAATAATAACCTTATAAAAAATGTATAATGTACTAATTACTTTCTAAATAATGTATAGATATAAATAAATATGTCTGAAAATGAGCATCTAGACACTAGATATAAATTCTAATTGAAATCTATAAGTATACGTACAAAATTTACTTTTTGCCTAAAATCTGAGGGGAAAATATTCTTCTTTTTTGTTTTGTTTTTTTTGTTTTATTGTCTGCTCCTACCTACAATTTCTTCCCCAGGGATTTTAATGTTATAAGACAAGAAATCATGCTTTTAGTAATAGTTGAAGTTTTTCTGTTTTTTTTAGTCTGGGATATACAGTATAAGAATTTTAAAATGAATATCAGATAATGAGATACAAAAGACATAAAATTGTAAGGAAGATCGGGGAAGCCTTTGGTGAGTTTTATAGAAATCCAAATTACAATGTACAGGTATACGTACCTCAAAAGATACACAAAATTTACTTTTTGCATAAAATCCAAGGGGACATGACTTTTTGTCTTATAACATTTAAACCTCCTGGGAAGAAATTTTACTAGGTAGGATCAGACAACAAAAGAAAAAAAAAGAAAAGTGCATATGTGCCTGAAGCCAGCTCCTAGACTATTACTTCAGGCACATATGCACTTTTATGTACCCTCAGTTTTACTTTGTTAGGGGTACTCCAAAGGTGATAAAAAGGTTGGTCATGTGATCTGGATCATGGGGAATAAGCCGCCATATTGAATTTAAAATGGTTGTGATACAACAAGATTGTTAAACAGAACTGTTAGCCGTTTTCCAGAAAGAGATGAACCTTGTGAATAAGAAACAATAATCAGTTTGGGATTTAATATTATTTCCAAAACATTATAGACCAATAAGTGTCTTTGTAGCTTTTGGGTACTGTTTTTTTCAGGTAATATACCTGTAGATGATTCTGGATAATTTATGAAATTTCATAGTTTTTGGGTGTTTTTTTTTTTTCTTGCAAATTGAAAATATTTTGCTAAAAGACTTGGAAGTGAAATTTCTTTTTTATAGGACTCCTTCACTGTGAGAGGTACCATTGTATTTAATACATGGAATTTAAATATACACACATACACATTTTTACATATTTACTGTTGAAAAAAAATCACAATAGATTTGTTCATAAATTAAATCATTGCACACATATACACACAGATATTTACTAAATGTAGCTTAGTCTGACACAGGGTCACTATCACTCTCACTCACGCACACACACACACACACACACATGTTTACTCTTTTCATAAAATATCACTCTTCAAATATTTTTTATATGTACAAGGCCACAAATATGGGCCACCCAGTGAGTACTCTACTCACTATAGTAATAAGTCTGCAAGACTAGTTCACTAACCATTACTCCATGTGTTGTATGTGTATACAGGGTATCCCACATATAAGTCCCTTTTTCTAGTTATAAGGGCGATAATGTAAGTATAAACTGTCTCAGAGTTATTTCACTTGCACATGAATTCTGCTCCATTTGATGAACAATTATTGCAATAAAAATCAAGTTAAATGCAAAGTTACTTCCCTTACAACTTGAAAATTGTATAAAAAGGGACTTATATATGGGGCAACCTGTATATATGAATGATCTCCCCTATTTTTATCAGTATTATTTACTTTGCTCATCGTAATCCACCAGTATACTACTAAAATCATAAGTGATTTTTAAGATGAGGTAGTCTGTGCAGAGAACATGTCTTTAGAATGTTGATGAGGCCATATGCAATTACTGTGAAAGCAAAGAGTATGACAAGTTGAACTGAGCCTGAAGAACCTTTTTTTTTAAAAACTTTTAGCACTTGGATTTCTCAATTAGAAATAAAATCATTAATTTAAGATCACAATTGTTGGGTATCACCCAGAATTTATACATCTTTAATCTTGGTTGCCAATCATTACTTGTACCCTTCATGCACAAATACGAATTTGAAGAACTCTTGTGTCAGAAACTAATAGTAGATTCAATACGTGCTGGACCATGGGAGTTTCTGGACCACAGAGCTGGATTAATGAGGTTACAACCTGTACCGTGAATCTTGTATCTATCTTCTGTAAATTTGTGTTCCTCTCTTGAAAGAGGCAGGCTGTAGCCACTGCATCAAGTCAAAATAACCAAGGTCTCTAATCTGAGATCACCAAATTTAAACAGTCAAATGGATATCTGTATTAAGACAGCCATAACTGACCCATTCAAGTTCTGAAGTTTGGCTTAGTTCAACTCATCCACAAATTTTGATCAAGATTCGGTTTTGCTAGTATCAGTTTTTTGTAGAAAAAAAAATTTCTGAAGTAATTTTATGTGCTTTCAATCAATAGCACCTTCGTTTCTTCCAAAATTTTGTCAGTTTTGAGAAAAATTAAGTTTTAGGGTATTCTATTTACAATGTAAGTATAATGCCAAACTGGACCCTTACTTTCTGTCCGTTGTGCACGATGCTGGCTAAACCGAATTTTGACCTGTATTTTTACTCAAAATAATTTCCTGAAGCAATTTCAAATAATAGATGCTTAGGAGACTGAGTGACTCATGCTGCTTCGCTCATGTCTATTGTCATTTAAGACTGAGCATTGAGTTGTTCCATGTGTTGAGAGGACATCTTGGCTCCTTCTATGTCGCCCAGTTCTATCTGGGCCTGCATCAAATGATACCAGAAAGCAGTCATGTTTGGCTCCAGTTCAATACCCTAAAAAAGGAAAAATAAAGAAGAATTCTTTTAATATAAAATATGAAGTAGACTCCCGTTATTACAGCACCCTCAGGGATTTAAGAGTGCTTTTATAACAAATTTGCCCTTATAACGGGTGGATTTTATACGAAACGTATTTATGAGAAACCAAAAAGTAGATAAAAACGACAGCATTATTTTAAGGGTTTAATAATTTTAGTTTTAAAAATAATGCACTGATATATTCATGTGCTGTTGCTGCAAATTAATTTTCGACAATAGTTTTCTATAATATAAAAACAAACCTGCTGTTAGAATGTGTGTATCATTTAATAATGCCATTAGAACGAGTGTTGTTACAATGAGAGTTCACTGTACTTGGATTTTTTTTTTCTTCTTGGAAAGAGGAAATATGAGTTGCTACCCAAAAGTTTGGGGAACTTAAGATGTAAAATGTCTTCATCTTCTTCAAAGAAAGAAAAAAAAATGGGAGAAAATGAGGTCCTTTATTTCCTGGTGTTGTGATTTCGAGAGATGTGGGAAATGTCTGGCAAGACATAGGAAATGTTGGTTAACTTAACAGATTCATCAATCTGTTCAAATTTCCCCAACTTTTGGACAAGAAATATTCTATGTTTCTATATATTAACTGATTGATTGATTTGTTTAACGGCACATCGACCCTTGGTGGGTCATTTAGTGCCGAATTCTGGAGGGGGGGGGAATCCCATGTCCCATGTCCCCGTGACTAGAGACATGATGGGGGAGAATCCCAAATGCCTGTCAATGAGACAAATGCCACGAGGACCAGGATAGCTGGTCAGTGGTCAAAAGCTTCTCGGGATGAATCCCGAGCATACTAATGGTGATCGCCTTCCGACCAGCTGGCCAAGATATCCTGTGCAACTTATCCCAGATATCCTGAGATACCACAAGGACCCCCGAAGGCCGTGGTTTTCTGAACTTTGAGGCCATGGTGGTTTCGATGCACAGATACTCCACTTTGATCCTAGCCAAAGTCTTCAATTTTCTGTGCAACTTCTCCCAGGAAGATACCCGAGCATGCAACAAGGACCCCCCAAAGGCTGTGGTTCTCTGAACTTCAAGGCCATGGCAGTTTCGAAGAACAGATACTACACTTTGATCTTAGCCAAAGGGCCGAGATGGTACTATATTAACTGAGTGTCCTCATAGTATAAATGTTAACCTTCTTAAGCAGATGACAGTAGGATTGTTTCCTGGTATGTAAATGTATGTATATGTTGAATATATAAGCAACAAGAAAGCAGCAACGGTTGTTATTTGTTTACCACCATCACCTGAAGAAGACCGAAGAATCGATCGGCTGAAACGTTGTTAACAACACAAACAACAGGGAGTTCAATCATCTGAAAAGCTATTTGAATATTTGTTACCTGTTCTGTTCTTTATATTGACAAGCTGCCTTTTTTACCTTTCATATCACATAGATAATCCTAAAAATTAAAGGAAATGAAGACTAAAAGAAACTGTCAATAATACAAACCTTCTGGAAAATTTTGATCGCCTCTTTTGTATGATGTGTGTCAATAAGGAAGCTTCCATATTGGGCGTAAATGTCCCACAATCGAGGGTTTAATTGCATTGCTTTCTGGAAAGTCTCTTCAGCTTCCGAGTTCTTGCCCAACTGTAAAAATACGAGGCAGAAAAAAATTCTCAAATCAAATTTTATTAAAAAATATAGAAAAATGACTTGAAGGAATTGAAATGTTGAATTATATTTTGTTTACCTCTGCCAACAAAGTTAGACATAGGTTATGTATTCACTCATGTTTGCTGGCCTATCCTTCCGCAAAATATCATTGAGAACCTTTGGTGATATTGTGTGCTAAAAATTATGTAAAATACTGCAGAACCAGTAGTGGTGGGATTTTGATTATAATAGTCTTCTTTCAAAATTATTGTGACATTTTGACATTTCAAATCAGCCATCAGATATAGATATTAATGATCTTAGATGAGATTAATTCAAATGTCTAATTTTCATAAAATCTAGAAAGTTTCATGCCTGGCTAATTCTCTACTTGAATTCCTTTTAACAAAGGTAAATAACATTGGCACCATTATTTTATTTTTTGTAAGGAGTCTGGAGAATCAGACTGGACCAGAAAAGTATGGACATATGAAGTGTGTGGGTTGGAACTTAAATTACAAATTAAGAAAATTAAATGACAAACCTTAAAAAATTGATTAGCAATGGCGAGATGTGCAACTACAAACATTGGATCAAGTTTTGTGGCTTTTGTGCTGTGAGTGAAGGCTTCGTTTATTCTTCCGGCTAAAGAATAGGATTCTGATAATTTCAGGTGAACTTCAGCATTACCTGAAAGGAGGAGAAAGAAATGGATTTTAACAGGTGAGATAATTGCTGACCACAATACCTTGGAGACAAACACAGAGAGAAATCAGATTACAGCCGAGAAAATTTTAACAATAGGGAAACTAAAAAAGAAAACTGTAATTTACCCTATTTGCCGGCATATAAGACCCCCCCCCCCCACACACACACACACTTTTTTCCAATGGCTCAAAAGTTAGGTTGAAAAACCTTTCGAGTTACTTTTGGACTCTTGTAATCTTGTGAAAGCTCTAATTCACAAAGCATATAGACTAGGCTTTGAAAGCTCTAATTGACAAACCATTTGGTCTAGAACCTTGAAATTGTGCATGAATACTCCACTCGATATGTAGAAACGATTTCTGGTGTTTATTAGAATTTTTTTTTTTTTTTTTGTGAAACATAACCTTCATTGTTCAGCCTCACATTGGCCAGAACTTGAGGATGAGTTTTAAAAAAAACTGGTTGATAAATGATAGGAATTCAGGGAAATGTGTTTTTTCTTAATATTCAAATTATTTTAAGGGAATCTCAAACACAGTTGCTTTAAGGATCTTGAAAATGTCAAAAAAAAGTGGGGGGGGGAGGCACAAATCTGATTTAAAATTAAAAATATTTTTTTTAACAGTTATTCAGTTTCAAGTTTGGCTGGTTATGTATGTATCACGCGTACAGGCTGCACCAATGGAACTAGAAGGCTGAAAATTTCAACATTTACTCCTTGTTATGTCTACCAAAAACATTTATTTTGTTTTTTGAAAATTCCCCTCCTAAATAATTTTTAGTGGGGGGTTCAATTTGCAATGTAAGTTTATGCAAAATTGATCACTAGTTTTTGTCCAGCAGCATTCAAGCTTGTTTGTTAAATTCAGACTTTTTTAGTGATCACTACCCAACAAAATGCGAGAGAAGTAACTTATTCATTGATCACCCCTTTTTCCAATTTTTTAATTGATCACCCCCAATACGACATGCTTTTAAAAGATGTTGGTCATGTAACGGTTTCTATTGAGTGACTAACCAGACCTGTGTGTTTTGGTGTTAGTTTACTTGAATAATGTACTAGGAATAAATTTCAGTATTGTTGACATTTACTGACATTAGTCTGGCCCAGGGTCATAATAGTGGCATAACCAGTGAGGATCACACTCACTAGCTAATGATCCACAAAGGAGGTGGCTTGTTGTGTCTTTAGAGCAGACACTTAATAAAGTGAAATATTCTATGGTACGACAGAAAGTATAAGGTCTGTCTGTAAAGTATCCAGCCACTCGATATAAATGTAAAATTAGCCTACCTAGAGCAATGGTGCCTTAGTCCTCTTCAAAGTACTTCCCTTGGGATCTCACACACTTATCCCAGTGTCCGTTTCACTTTTCAAAACAGTCTGCAAAGTCCTCTTTCAGGATTGCCATCAGTTGCCTTGTTGCATTCTCCTTAACCTCATCCACAGTCTGAAATCTCTTTGGAAAAAGCAAGAAGTCGCAGGGAGCCAAATCTGGACTACGGGGAGGAGCTGACCAGCCTGGGTGATGCAATGTTTTGCAAAAAAAAAACCTGCCCAAGACGTGAAGAATGGACATGCTCGATCATTGTGGATGTGACAGTCACACTCAACAGGGTCTCACTGTCGACTGAGTAACACAACTTGCCTAGTTAAATCAAGGCTGTGTAACTGGTTCTCGAGATATTTAAAATGGCTGGATACTTTCCGGACAGACTTAATAATGTGAAACTGCACACACATACACACACACACAAGTATTACGCTATGCATTCAGCAGTTGAAAGGAAATGATGAAAATGTTGCTTACCAGGAAGAAGTTTTAGGAGTGCCTCGTGAATTTGTGTTTGCCTATTGACCACATAGTCTCTTTGGTAATCACTCAATTGGCTGGCCTCGTGTTTCACTTGGTGGATTTCTGATTGGTACTTAAGTTCTGTCATTGAAGTAAATTAAACATTTTAATTCAGATTTATATACACATAAAATGCACAAGCACAATATATATAAAGCATATGTATACATTTACATTTCTATGTCTAAATGCATATACGTAGGTGCATCAATAAGCCTAATGATGAAAAAAGCATTTATTTTGCAATACAAATATTGATGTTTTAACATAATCTCCTTCCTTTTCAATGCACTTAATTCATTGGTGAATATTAATCACATAAATCAAACATTATATACTTGAAATAGGCTTCTTTTTTAAAAATTTTTTTAGAGCAGTTAATTGTGTCATTAAGCCAGTTTCAGTGTAGTTGGGCTGGGATTAAACTAATGAGAAAAATGGTAGTTAAATTTGGTCTGTCCAATATCCGAACAAAGATTATTTAAAAAAATATTGATATTTTCTGATGTGACCATCTTTTCACTTAGGCTTTTCCATGCGTTTGCCATTCTTGCTGAGAGGAAATCTTTCCTAGCACCAGTAGAGGTCTGAATTTGTAGTTTATGGCTGTGTCCTCTGGTTTTACTCCACATAGATGAAGTCAGCATATTCTTATCAGAGCATTCTGAGCAATGAACGTCAGTATCCACTCTATGTATATTGTTCCGGATTCTATAGACCTCTAGTAGGTCAGCACATTTTCTTCTGTATTCAAGGGTTTCTAGATTAAGTTGTTTTGATCTTTCAGTGTAAAATATATCTCCCAGCCTCGGAATGGTCTTGGTGGCTCTCCTCTGAACTCTTTCTATAGCATCTGAGTTGTGAAATAAAAATTCTGCTAATATCTATGTGCCAGGTGGCGGACTCATTTGCCATATTTGATGGTATATATTATGCATCAACCAAAAAGTTTTTCATTTATTTCAGCATTGAATATTCAGGAAATACTGGTTGTCTATGGTTGTAAAGGTTAAATATTGATTTAAGAGCTTTTTCACATATAGCGAGCCGGGTGTATGTATGTTATAAACTGTCAACATCAACAAGTTTCTTCAGTTTTTAAGTTGGTCTGGCTGGCTATGTATGTATGACATGTACAAGTTGCACCAATGGAACTAAAGGGTTGGAAATTTAATGTCTAGAAAAAACAGGTTTTTTATGTTTATTTTTTTTAAAAATTCCCCTTCAAAATAGGTTTATAGTGGGGGGATTCAATTTACAATCTAAGTTTATGTTAAATTGGTCCATTAATTTGAGTCCGGCAGTGTTCACACTTGTTTTTAGAAAATAGGGACCTTTTTAGTGATCACTGCCCAACAAAAGGTGAGAGAAGTAACATATTCATTGATCACCCGTTTTTTCCAATTTTTTAATTGATCACCCCCAACACAGCATGCTGCCAAAAGACATTAGTCATGTGACAGTTTCTATTGAGTGACTAATCAGACCTGTTTTGTTTTTTTTATTGGAAAAAAATTTAGCATTTTGGGTCTTATTTTTCTGCAAGAAAAAGTAAATGCAGCTTAATTTTGTACTTTAAAACTATTGACGTTAGCTTTTTGTCGAGGACTGACGAAAAGGAGAGCCGGAAACTGATCCAATATAAAGGGGAAAATGTGTGTCTGGAAAAATACTCTAAAAGACTCTTGAGCACACTTGAAATAACATCCTAAAGGTTCTTATCCCCAGTTGACCATTTTCCAGTGGTAACAGCACAGAAAGATGAAAGCCATTTGTGGACAACATAAACCGTTTCTAAATTCCCCAAACAGAATTAGAATCTAGTTTTGCTATTGATGTGAGGGAATCAGTTTGATTCATAATTGAAATCCTTTAGAGGGTCCGTAAGGTTTGTTTGAAAACTAATTTGCTCTCACTAAAGTGGAACTGGGCAGCTAAAATTTCAAAAAGATCTTTCATAAAGATATTTTATTTGTAATATTTGATTTCTTGTTTATTTGTTTTTATTTCTTTCTTCTTTTTTTTTCTACAAATAAAAAAAAATGTTGATATTAAAAACACATGACTTTATTTAGATACTTGCATATTAGCCCATCAAAAATGACTAGATTATTTAAGTATGGTTCAGCACTTTTGCCTAGGATCGGAGTGTAGTGTCTGTGCGCTCTGCCCAGGATCTGTGTGTAGTGTCTGTGTGCTTTGCCCAGGATCCGTGTGTAGTGTCTGTGCGCTCTGCCCAGGATCCGTGTGTAGTATCTCTGCACTCTGGCTAGGATCAGTGTGTAGTGTCTGTGCTCTATGGCTAGGATCAAAGAATTGCTCTCTAAGGATCAGAGTATAGTATCTGTGTGCTCACTGAAAAATCTTTACACGCAAGAAACATTTTTTTTTTTTAATATTATTTATTTGGAAAGCATTTGGTATGAATAGATATTCTGAAGAGCCCCTTGCCAATGTGCCTAAAACTTAAAGTATACAACGGCTGTATAATACCAGCCATGACTTATGGATGGGAAACATGGAAATTAACCAAACGAGCTGAAAACCAATTCGGAATAGCACAGAGAGCCATGGAAAGAGCAATGCTAGGGATAACTCTAAGAGATAGAAAAAGATCAACATGGACCAGAGAGAGGACTAGAATGAAGGATATTATACAACTTAAGCAGCAAAAATGGAGATGGGCTGGCCACCTAGCAAGAAGAGATGACAATAGATGGGGGAAAAGACAAACCGATTGGTGCCCATGGGACCGTAAATGAAGTAGGAAAAGACCAGATACAAGATGGAGGGACGAGATAGAAAGGTAAAAAAAAAAAAAAAAAGGTTTGCCAGTAAGACTTGGCAGAGATTAGCACAAGATAGGTTGTCATGGAAGCAGATGGGAAAGGCCTTTGTCCAGCAGTGGACTTATAACGGCTGATGATAATGATGATATAAATATTTATTAAATTTAGCTTAGACTGGTACAGGACTACAATAGTGAAGGATCTGGCGAGGATCTAAGAATGATTAATTTTATATCCGGCAGAATATGATAATTATAAAGACATTTATTAATTGGGAACCTATATTTGCTCGGCACCGGTGTGGGCGATAGCAAAACGAACGGCCTAGATTGCGTAAATAAATAAAGAGAAACGAACATCGTGCAGGAATCTAACCTGCTTCCAATATATATGTATTATAGTTGTATCATTGCATGTTTGTATTTTCACATATATACAAAATCATGTATGTCATACACACACGTGTATGTGTGTATATGTTATATGTATTAATCAATAGATCTTTACTACTGTAGTGAGTTTGATCTTCATTGGCTACCTTCATTAGAAGAGCACATCACTGGAATGATGGTTAGTAAGCTAGTCTCACAGGCCATTACTTCTGAAATGAGTTTTATCCTCACTGGGTGCCCCTACATGTCTTGCCTTGTGCGAGATGAAGCTTTGTAAATTATCTATCACTATCTATCTTAAATAATGTATATTTTGGCAGCAAGTTTCATTAAACACAACGAATAGGTTTTGTCGATTCAACTTTTTTATTCAGTTTTCTTGTTTGTGAATGAGTTGTTTTTTCGTTGGGTGACAAGAATGAAAGAACTGTCTAAACTTTGTACTATGAATATTGGACTTTGAAATCCTTCCTGAAAATGACC
>VCCN01002125.1:2946995-2959851 GCA_006491835.1 Architeuthis dux | reverse complement strand
GTTATTTATTGGTTGATTTGAAATTTCTGTTAAAAACAATGCCCAAAATTTGTGCCATTAGCAACATTTTAGCATAAGTATTTGGGGGAGGCACATTTGGTCAGAATTCTGCTTTACAAGGCACAAAATCACTTTATCACATCCTGCTCTGAATACCAATCAGCAAAAAATTGTATATATGCTTTTTAGATACTGGAAAAAGGTCACTGTACTTGGAGAGAGATAAAAATCCTTTAGAAAAAGCAACTAAATTAGTACTGGAATTAAATAGTATGAGTTATGAGGATAGGCTAAAAGTGTTTGGGTTAAAATAGGAGAGATCAGGGAGACTTAATAGAAATGTTTAAAATTATACATGGTTTAGAAGTAGTAAACCTTGATGTATTTCTTACTAGAAGGGGGTACAAGGGCCTGAGGCCACAAATAGAAGTAGATTGATTATCAGAAAATTCTTTTTTAGCAATAGAGTGGTGGGACTTTGGAATAGATTATTAGAATATGTAGTGCTATCAACAGATACAAATGATTTTAAGAAGAATTATGATGTTTATTACACCACTGCCCTAGATATTGTGTAAATATCATGTGTGCTTGTATATACAAATTGTATACTTTTTATTTTCACATTAAAATAAAATGTTCTAAAATGTTATACTATTTTAAGATAGTCAAGTCGACATTATAGCTTCAAGTTACACAAGTCACAACAATCCAGATAAGGTAAAGATTTATGAGAAATGATGTATCCTCTTATGTAAGTATCATGGTAAATTAGTTTTATTTTGTTCTTGTTACTGATTTGAATGTAACCAAATTTATAATTTATTACTATTAACATTATTATAGCTGGAAGCTGAACCGTGATATAATGGAATTTGGCTGAAATGAAAATAAACGATCATCTCAGTTTGTTTACACTGAGGAATAACTAATAACTCTGTATAGGGAGGCCAGATATCCCGTCTAAAGCCGTACAGTCCAGCTTTTGAGCATTTTGTCCTCTGTCCAGTGCGACCTTGAGCCGGACGTTAGTTTGTCCTCCTTTTTGGCATCTGACTAAAAATATTTATATAAACTAAAAAGCACTTGGAGAGTGCATACCTCTGCCAACGCCATTGTGAGGGGGATGTAATTGTTCATGGATTTGCCCAAAATGTTCACCACTTCTTCCTTACCCTATTGCCCATCCTTCCACAAAATTTCACTGAAATTCATTGAGTACGTGTGAACAGACAGAAAGACGGACACGACGAAATACATATACCTCTCCAACATCATTGGCAATGGTAAATTACCTCAGAATTACCTTAAAACAGAACTGAAACTGAAACCTATACCAAATGTTAACATTTTTATTATATGTAGTTGCTGTTGTAACACTATTGATGAGCTACAGGGTACGACTCACGGTCTAGAGCAGGGTTTCTCAACCTCAACGAAATCGCCCACCAGTGGGCAATTTCAACTCTTGGGGTGAGCAACTGTGCAGAAAATGGTGGGCATATTGAAATTTAGGTGGGTGGTATAGGATTTTGAGAATTAATGTCTGTAATTGACAATAAAAAATGAGTCAACAGGAACATTTTCTATTATTAATTTACCAAGCAGCAACTGTGATATCACACATTAATGTAGGTGCGTAGGGAAATGTGTAAATGTTTGTATGGGTGTGCATACATCTGTACTACACTCTCTGTATGTAGGTATGTGGTCAGTCTGCCTCTTTTACAGTCTGCAATATCCACCATAACTTAATAGGAACCTTGAAGCATATTACATTAAACAAAATTCAAATCTCTCACAAGTCTAACTAATAGATTATAGAGGCTAATTAAAACTAAAAATTTCACATCAATTTTTTTATAAGGTAAAGTTGTTTATAACAAGGAATTTATAACAATGAATGTAAATTTATAACAATGAATGTAAATTGTTCCAAATTTGATACCCTTTGCTTAAAGTTATCAGCTGGTTATTGTTATCTAAAAGACCCTATCCCAATGTGATCACAATAAGCGGCCTCCTCTGCATTATGACTAATAATTATTATTATGTATAACATAATTAAGAATAAGTGTTTTTTTAACTCTATCTACAATGTATAAGATTTGTGTATTTCTATAGAAATAAAGTCATCATTTATAGATAAATGGGTTTTAGACAAATTCAGAAAGTATTGGCACTGTGACACTCATGATCGAGGTATGGTGGATCTTGGGGAAGGTCCAACGACAGACATTAAAAAGCTGATGATGAAAGATAGGGCAAATAGATGAAATCCTGATTTGGAAATTTTAAAATGAATAATTCATAAAAAGGGAAGTCATCTGTCTGGGATGAAATGTCTCATATACATATAGGTGAAAATGTGAATAGTTTAAGATAGTAACTAGCATTCCAAGGGAAATTATGAATCACCACCACTCATATATGCTGTATTGGGGGTGATCAATTAAAAAGTTGGAAAAAGGGGTGATCAATGAATAAGTTACTTCTCTCACCTTTTGTTAACCAGTGATCACTAAAAAAAGACAAACGTGAATGCTGCCGGACTAAACTAAGGGACCAATTTAGCTGGGTGAAGTTCGGATACATAGATATAAATGTCAGAACACATAACCTAAACCCAGCAATAAACCAGTGTTGTGGGTAGCAGTGATTAATAAGTACCAAAAGTAAATATGTATTATTGTCTATGAAATAGAAGTCCTGTTTTTCTGTAAGTGTTTGTTCACAAATAGGTGATCTTTGTATTTGCATATAAATAAAGTTGTAAGTAAAGTAGATATCAGGGGAGAAAGTTAATCTTTTCCCCCCGCTTGCTCCCTACTAAAAAGTTGCCTCTGGATGTGTTATGAAGAAAAATAACCATTAAACTAGGTAGTCTTCGCAGATAAGGTAGGCTACCAGCAAATTTTCATAATGGCAGGTTTCTGATATCCGCCACAGTCAGTGAAAATTCGAAGTCATCAAAACAGGTCAAATTATGTCATTGTAATCAGCATTTAATGCTGATTAAACTTTACACAGAAACTATGTGCTCAAAATCAACTGTTCTCAAGATATTTTGAGATTGAGTTAAAACATCACAAATATCTTCAAAACAATTGATTTTGGGCATATAGTCTTTTTGAAAAGTTGAATCAGTATTAAATTCTGATTCTAATGATATATGATTTGACCTGTTTTGATGATGTTGAATTTTCACCAACCAGGGCAGGTATTAGAAATCTGTCATTATGAAAATGAGGCGGTAGTCTACCTTTTCTGGAGAGGCTACCAAATGTAATGGTTATTTTTCTTCATAACACATGCTAAGGCAACTTTTTAACAGGGAGCAAGCTTGTTTGGTTAATGGCAAAGAGAATCAAATCAGCAAACTCTGGCTGGGGTAGTTTGCGTTCACTTTGCACTAATGACCTTGAATCCACTTCCTTACCCCCGGCTATGGGTAAATATCAGGGCAGTTAGAGCCCTTTACCCTGTAAGGCAGTCCATCTTTGTTGACGGGCTAGCAAGCCGGCCCTGTAAAAACACGCAATTGCTACAATGATTGGGTCTCCATGAATCGTTTGAGAAATATATATATATATGTATATGTATCTGTATTAGTGTATATGTAATAGAAGCCATTGTTTCTGTACAAGAATGTGAAACAAGGTATATATATATATATGTATGTATGTATGAAAGTGTATGACTTTGTGTTAGTATAGAAAATTGCGATCTATAAATGTGTGTGTTGAGAGAAAAACATGGCCTTTTGGTCGCATCACTTTAAAGCAATTTAAGCAATTATTGGCCAAATGATACATCCTGAAGATATCAGTTGAAATGTCATCATAGATAATGAGAGTCAGGACTAATGAACACACACAAACATGGATTGAAAGAGTGTAGAAAGATATATGTAAGCACATTTGAAACAGATATGAACAGACTGACTAAAAGAGAGGAACAAGATGGAGGCAGATAGAAACAGACTGAGAGAGATAGAGGTGTAGAGAGGGAGAAAGGGAGATGTGTAGAGAGAGAGAGATAGATGTGTAGTGAGATATGGAGAGAGAGAGAGAGAGAGATGTGTAGATGTTTCTAGTAAAGAGAAAAATTAGGCTGAAATCGGAGGTCCTGATTAGCGATGTACCAAATTATCAATCCGGTCAGATATCCGGCACCGGATTTTAAAAAAGAAATATCACTGCCACTGTGTGAATCGGTGCTGGATATCCGACCAGATTGATATTCCAGTACATCACTAATCAGGACCTCCTGATTCCAAAGGGAGGCAAACCTAATTTTTCTCTGTCCTGATGGCCTAACTGTTAATGGCATGGGAAATGGAATTACGGCCAGGACAGTTTGCGTTTACTTTGCGCTAATTTCCTTGTGAAAGGCATGAATCAACTTATCCTTCTTGGGTGTCAGGTTAGCACCCAGGCCCCATAAAAACCCGCAATTGCTACAATGATTGGGTCTCTATGGAATGTTTGAGAAATGGAGACAAAATCATCGCTTCATGTGTCATGTGATACGGGAAGCAACTTTGGTTTGCTATCTTAGGAATTAGCATTCCAAATCATGATATATGAGTCGATGCCAAAAAGTTTTGGCAATGTGAACAGTGGGCAAAACCGAAAGTAGTATAGCCTTTCTAGCAATGTATGAGAACTTGGATTGATGTATATAAGGGGACTACTTCAAATGAGACTGTGGAAACTAGGTGCTAGGGTGAGTAATTTTGGTAAAGATCTATATCCGTTAACCAAGTTTTAAAAAAATAGAAACAATATTTTTTTCGACAGTAATCTTTTGTGCTTTTAATCCATTAGACCCTAATAATCCTAGAAGTTGTTTGTTTTTTGAAAAAATGTTTTTTTAAGGTTTTACGAGGGGCCTTCTATTTACAATGTAACTGTATGGTAAATGGGACCTGTTAAGTAAGTATCATGAGTTATTCCACTTAGGCAGAAGAGTTCTCTTATCCACTTCCTGTAAGGGGCGCTGTTTTACGTTCCGGTGAAGGAGCAGCCATATTGTTTTGTTTAGTAGATCAGAGAGCTCAAGAACACGTGTATGAATCGTGTGAAGCGGTCATTGTTTGAATAAAGGATCTGTGAGTACATCTTCTGTTTGCATTTTTAATCTGTTAATATCTGTCATGAAACCAACCTTACAGGGCCGTTACTTTCAGTCCGTTTTATGGAAGTGAGGCTTCAAAGCATGTTGTTAACTAGGTTTCTTTGATATTTTAATGACAATTTTTCACAAAAAAATCGTCATTTAAATATCAAAGAAACCTAGTTTGAAGGTATGTAGCCAAATACTTCGAAGCCTCACTTCCATACAATGGATGGAAAGTAACGGTTCCGTTTACCATACAGTTACATGGTAAATAGAACACCCATCATAAAACCATAAAAAACATATTTTCTGAAAAATAAAATTGTTAGAGTTTAACGGATTAAAAGCACATAAAATTATTGGCGGAAAAGAAAATGTTTCTATTTTTTTCGACTTGGTTAATGGATGTAGATCTACAGTATTGCCAACTCAAAAAATATTTTCACGCTCGTTTGACTGCCAAAACGCGCTAAAAAAGGGCTAAATCTTTTTAAATAGCCAAAAATGGCCAAAACCACTAAAAAGACACAATAAATGGTAAAAAATAGCCAGAAAATGGCCAAACACAGCCAAAATGTTTTAGGCGAAAATGCGCTAATTTAGTGCTTTTTGCACTGCCAAAACAAGAAACGCAAGAAGTGCAAATCGTGCTAAATTGGCAACACTGATCAAATACCCAGAACTTTTAGGTAGCATCTCGTATATAATTGGATTTGACTATTGGCTCTGGAAGCAAATGATCAACTGTTTGAACAACCAAGTATGTCCTTGTGTAGGCAGATAGATACACATCTAATTTGATAGATGTAAACTTGGAAAACAACAACAGACCAACACAAGCAGATAGATAAGATATTTATACCTTGTGGTAGATTTTACAAGTAAATAAATGCATAGACTCCAGGGGAGATAGTAAGATTGTTGTTTTTTTTCAATCTTGTTATGGGGAGATGGAGACTGTAGTCACGTTATTTTGTTTTTATTCTCCTTTATTTTACTTGAGCAATTTATTATAATCCACTTCCGGCTTGCTAGGCCCATTGTAGCTTCACCAGAGCCCTATTGTTCCCTACTCTGTCCGTTATCCATCTCTCACAATCCCGGTTTGGAATCAGTTGTCCATTTCCTAGACTGGTTGCCAACTAAGGCTGAAGAGCCCAGCCTGCCCTGTTATTTACTTCTAGCCTGGGGGAGAAGAGATGGATTCATGCCTTTCCCAAGGGCAACAGTGCAAAGTGAACATTGATTCGCCACCTGCAAGAGAAGGTTACTCTGACAGAAAGAAAACCCCATGTGGGCATAAGGCAGACTGGGCTTTCTAGCCTTGTTTGGCAACCAGCCCCTGTGTTAGACTCTACCGTACCACTGCAAAATTGAGCTTGGAAGCCAAGAGTGTCTGATCGTCCCAGTGCAAAGACTGTCCCACTTTAAAAAACATTCACTCACAGGTTGTTGTGCTAATCTCGTGATGACTGCACAGCCACATACATCATCAGTACGATGGTCAACCAGCAACAATTGTACACACTTACATCACACACATTTCCTCCTCTCTCTCTCAATCTCTCTCTCAATCTCTCTCTCTCTCCCTCTCCCTCTCTCTCCCTCTCTCTCTCTCTCTCTCTCTCTAAAAAAGTTGAAAATTTGACTCAACAGTGAAACAGAGTTTAAACTTTGTATGAGCCCAGGTTTTACCACATACTTATATTTCAGCTCTACCCCTTGGTGTATTGAGCACTTTTATAATAAAACAATTTGAGACAATACATATACATCTGTATATTTATTGACCTTATTTATTGATATTGATATATATATATATATGAGAGAGTGTCTAAAAGGGAGAGATTTATGTGTAGATGTAGGCTTATCCTGATAACATACAAATATATTGTTTCAGTGAAAAGGTCAAGCTGCAGTTTAGTGCCAAAAAGAATTTATGAATATTATTTTGGGTTTAACTTTTGTTTTTATTTTTGCTGTGTACACAGTCATCATTTGCCTACCATGTATGCCAACAGTAAGACGAATGGTTTACAAGGGCATTTGGAGGACTCTACCACTCACTGCAACTCATCCGAGGCCCATAACTAGTGTCCATATAGAGCTTCAGTAGACAGCCCCTAGTCATAATACCAGTGCATTGGATGCAGTGTAATACTTGCATAGTTAGAAATCTTCAAACAAAACTGTCAACACAGGTATCTTCAGTTTTTGAGCTGGTCTGGATGGATAGCTATGAATTTATATATGTATGGTGCATACGGGCAGCACCAATGGAGTTAGAGGGCTGAAAATTTAAACATTTACTCTTTATGTCTAGAAAAAACATTTTTTAAAATTCCCCCCAAATAAGTTTTATAGTGGAGGGTTCGATTTGCAATCTAAGTTTATGCTAAATTTCTCCCTTAGTTTGTTTTCCGGCAGCATTCATGCTTGTTTTTTGAAAATTCGACCTTTTTTGTGATCACTTCCTAACAAAAGCCGAGAAAAGTAACTTATTCATTGATCACCCCCAACACAACATGCTGCCAAAAGACATTGGTCACATGATGGTTTCTATCGAGTGACTAACCAGACCTGTTTGGGGGGATTGTTAACTAAATGTCCACCTTATATACCGGCGTATATGTTATGTAACACACATGGACAAACAACAAACAAAATTTGGATAGAATCCATAATGTCCATGATTACATTCAAAACAAGAATTGTGGCTATAAAGTTAGTGTTTTCTTATATAAATACAGTTTGATTGACTAGTATCCACATCTTTGTTGTTTTGATCACAGTATTTCAGCTGGTGTGCTCTCTGACCTTCCTATTCTTGTCTGACATTTTGAGGGGAAGCATAGTCATTATTTCATGAATTATTTAGACAAATATCTTCATCTTTGTTGTTTTTATCAAAATGGTTTTGTTGATATGTTCTTCAGCTTTCTTCTGGTGTATCCAGTTGTATGTTCTATGGACATTGTCACCTCTTCAATTGAAACAATTGACAGCTCAGAGCATCAAAGGTTCATGCTGACATGGGAAAATAAATACTGTTTGACACTGAAAAGATTAGCAAATGCAACATAGACCTGAGAAAGGCACCTCAACTAAAAACAACAAAGATAAGGATAATAGTCCAAATAATTCATGCAATAAAGATAGCTTTTCAGACAACACTTGGGAAACAAGAGATTGCTACAGCCAAAATGTGTTGAAAACAATAAAAAGCACACACCTCCGCAAATGCCATTGTCACTAAAAACTGAACAATCAGGTTACAGATCCCAGACTATACGGTGACAAAAGCCTGTAATAATTATCCATCCACAGAGAAATCCCATTGAACCTTGATTCATTTCAACAATTGTTTATTTCCCTTAGACTGAGTAGCTTTGTCATTACTGTGTTATTACATCCAAAAATGTTAACAAAATGGAAAAACAATTCCCAGATCTCCCCCCAAATTTAATCAATTATTCCTTGGCCAGCAGCCCACCCTTCCTTTTTGAAATTCATTGAGAACTTTTGTAGATATTGAGTGGACAAACAGACAAACACAGGTCAATACATAACCTCTGTCCAACTTTGTTGGCAGAGATAACACAAAATCGAAAAACAATTCCTGGATCCACCCCAAAATTTAGTCAATTATTCCTTGGCCAACGGCCTACCCTTCCGCAAAATATCATTGAAATTTATTGAGAACTTTTGTAGATATTGAGTGGACAGACAAACACGAGTGAATACATAACCTCTGTCCAATTTTGTTGGCAGAGTTAACACCAATACTAATCCAAATAATTCATAGAATAATAAGAATCAGAATTTCTGATAACAAAGTTTGAGTTCATGCCTGTGAATAAGGGCTTAGTCTTTGTCTAGTTGTAAAATTTGGGATAAGTGGTATAAACATGTTTTCACTTTCCCAGGGACAAAGCGAAAGAATTCACTACAAGAAATCAATGTTTAATTAACAAACAGAAGAAAAATGGTTTCTCAATGTTTCTCAAATTGGCACCAATAACAAAACTGGACAAGATGAACAAAAGAACTTAAAGCAAGGTCTAAAGGTCAATACATACATGCAAACATACAGTCAGAGGAAAATGTAGCTAAATTACAAGACATACTCAGGAATTTGCTTGCTCCAACCATAGCCGAGGATTTTCCGAGGCATGGTATCGCTGCTGCAAAGTTCTGAAAAGAATTGCTCGGGATTCATCCCGTGACCCTAGTCCAGCGAGCTTAGGATTCATCCTGAGATCAAAGTTCAGCATGCCCAAGATTCATCCTGTGACTGTCGAACCTGCACTAATGTCTTTGTGACATTAGTCGCGGAGACTAGGGAAATTTTTAGAACTGCCTGCAGGTACGTATGTGGGACCCCACCCTAAAATCGACCGTGTGTCAAATTTGCCCTAGTGGAGAGACAGATAAATAAATACTCACAGGAATTTGCAGCCTATATTGATATGTTCCATCTCTTCTCCCCTCCAGTTATGGGTAAAATAACAGGGCAGACTCTAGCCTTGGGAAGGCAACCAGTCTAGGAGAAGGACAACGCTGATTCCCAACCAGAGAGTGGAGCCCCCTTAAGGCAGTTTGACGCCCAATTTGCTGCCCTTCCAACAACTCCTGCAGCCAAGCTGATGCCAGACGTATTGCTGTCTGCTTTCCTCAGGACTACATCAGCGAGGCCAAGAGGTGTGGATTCTAATGATTGGGCATCCCAAGACCCCCATACACTTCGCCTAGGCATGCACCCTAGAGGGGACACTCCAGTGTTGTTCTATTGTCTGTAGAGACTAAATGGACACCATTCATTAATCACATATTTCTGCTTGCTAGGCCTAAACAGTAAAGCAGCAAGCTGAATATATGAAAACTCTGAGGTTCCATCAAAAGCATTTGGTTAATCGTGTTGTCTCAAATCAGCTTTAAACATATTCAATTCGCCTATAAAATCTTTTGTAAGTTGAACACACAAACGCAAACATTCACACCCATATAAATAAACAAATAGCAATAAGATAGCTATACATACAAACACACATTTACATAAGTTGTTTGTGTATGTATGTGTGCATATCAAGGTTTTTTAAATATATATATATATATATATATATATCTCATTTCTCTGACTAAGTAAAGATGATAAATGAAGAAAGAATGTCTGATATCCCTTCCTTAACTATTAAATAGTTGTGTAAATATTTCCTGTGTTGGGTGACTTTTGACTCCTCTGAACTGGGAATGGTCCTCTTCATTCACTTTCTTTGTCCCCTTTCCCCCTGCTTCAAATTAAGGAAACCTGTTTCCTCTTATTGCATACGATAGAAATTAATACATGTCTGGTTAGTGACTCAATAGAAACTGTCACATGACCAATGTCTTTTGGCAGCATGCCGTGTTGTGGGTGATCAATGATCAATTGTTGGCAGTGATCACTAAAAAAGTCTGAATTTTCAAAAGATCAAGCAAACACAAACTAATGATCAATTTAGCATAAACTTAGATTGCAAATTGAACTCCCACTAAAAACCTATTTAGGGGGTGAATTTTCAAAAAACAATTTTTTTTTTTTCTAGACATAAGGAGTAAATGTTGAAATTTTCATCCCTCTAGTGCAGCCTGTACTTGTGATACATACATATATACATACATAGCCAGCTAGCCAGGCAAACCAACTTAAAAACTGAAGAAACCTATGTTGACAGTTTTGGTTGACAGTTTCTAATACATCAGGGGAATTCATTGATAGATCTTTTTTCATGGAATTAGTATTATAATAGTAGTCAGCATAAATTCTTTGCAAAATGGAAGCTTACTAAGTAAGGCACGATATACAGTATCGCCCATAAAGAAGTACACTCCTACCACTATTTTATAGAAAGTTAATTTTCTTCTAAACGAAATATAGCAGGATTTTATTATTTCTGGTGGAATTACACAATCAAAACGGATATTATCAGGTATTATTTATGACCAAACTCTACAGCATTGAAACTCTGTTGCCAAAAATATGAATATGTTGCTGTCCAATGATGAGTATAACACTACAAAAAAATATTTTTGGCAACAGTTTCAATGCTGTAGAGTTTGGTTCTAAATAATACCTGATAATATCTGTTTTCATTGTGTAATGTTCCACTAGAAATAATAAAATACTAAGAATAATAAGACAATTAACTTTCTATTAAAAAGTGATAGGGTGTACTTATTTATGGACCATACTGTATGCAGGGTTGGACAAAATTTTATATTTCTTATTAATCTTACTTTTTTTTAATATTTCTACAAATGATTTTTTGTCCATATTTTTTAGCCTAAAGTGTTAATTGGAAAGATCACAAAACAACACAATACATTAGAGAGTAAATGGGTGTCAAAGATATCCTAGAAGCCATTAGCAAACTTAAATGGCAATGGGCAGGCCATGTTGCAAGAATATCAGGCAACCGCTGAAGATTGTGACTCACAACATGGATCCCTCGAGATCATAAGTGAAATTGAGGCCAGCCAAAAAATAAGATGGCGTGATGATTTGGATGAGTTCAGAATATTTTAGCACTGTGACGCTGAGGAGTGAAAAAAAACTGGCAGACCTTGGGGAAGGCATATGTCCTACAACAGACTTTAAAAGACTGAATACAAAGAAAGATAACTCTGTTAGCTTTCTTTGTTAATGATCAGTAGAATGGAATTCTCCCTTTCTGATATTTTACTGTGTTGAAATTAGTTAGTGGTTTTGGCGTCCTAGTGTGTAGACGTCTGTGTTCAAGTGTAAAAAAGAAGTGAATTGAAGACCCAAGAAGTGTATGTGTTTATATTGTTTTATATCAAAGTTGACAGCGAACAAGTGGATCTACAGAGCTCAACAGATTAGTGATAGGTGTTACAATGCTTACTTGACCAGTCTTTAGGAATGGTTTGTTTCACAAAGCTTTAAAGTATCTGCAATTCTTCAACAAGATGGGAGTATTGCATATTTTGCTCATTGGGTCAGAGAATTTCTGAGGGAAAGATTTAGAGAAGAACAGATTGGATCTGAATCGGACATGGCATAGCTTCCTCAAAATCCAGACTTGACGACAAGTGATAATTTATTGTGGAAGTATAAAGATATGAGAAAATTTCATAACTTTGAACAGTTGAGGGGCTGAAAATGCCCATAAAAGTTTGTTTCCTTGAAATACAATGATCAAGTATGATAGAAGATAGTCTAAAAGAACAGAGAGGAAAATCAAATTCAATGCTAGGAACAGAAGACGACATATAGACATCTGAAATAAATGTTACCCAGGGACTTTAGACCTACCTTGAAGAAGATATCATTCTGCTATATCAGTGTGTCTATGTGCAGAGAAAGAAATACAAATATGTATGTACATTCATACTTATGTGTGTATTGCTTTGTTTTGTTTGTTCCTGTGGATTATACGGCAGCAACAAACTCTGCTGCAGTTCCTGTAGTTAGCAATTCCAAAAATATTTTCACACTAGTGTGACTGCTAAAAAGCTCTAATTCTTTTTTAAAAGCCAAAAAGGGCCAAAAAACACTAAAAATGTGCTGAATTGGTAACACTGGCAAGTAGGTTTAACAGGGTAGAGTTGCTAGCCCCACGCCCACCCTCCTGCTTACCCAGGCTTGGGACCAGCTATGGCGACTGTAGGTTTTTCTGTTAAAGTAACCTTGTTAGATGAACTGCCTTACAGGGCTAAAGGGCTCTAACTGCCC
>VCCN01002125.1:2894544-2912957 GCA_006491835.1 Architeuthis dux | reverse complement strand
CCCCCCCCATCACAACATGCCAAGGTGTTTCTTATTATTGAGTGACTAACCAAACCTGCTCATCTTATAGTCCAGTATATAAGATAGTAAAATACTACGGTTTTCAAGTCGGTACTGGCATTTGGTAGATTGTTAATACAAAGGAAATCTAGTTATTTTAGAAATGTCAATTTAACAAATTTGGGACATTTTTTTTTTATTTTTTTCCTGATGCCGGCCGGACCAGGGTTGGTTCTCATGACTCAGTACAATATCGTGAATAGTACTCAAGTGGTAAATTACAAAATACTTAAAAAATAGACAATCAAGAAAAGAAAAGGGGGAAAAAAAGCAAGATTTTAATCTGTCACACTCGACGGGATATTTATTGCAATGGAAAACACGTGGATCCGTCAAGAATTTCCTTCCTCATCAGAAATATTTGTGACTCTCTTTTTTTATGGAGGGGGAGGGGGGTTCAAACCTAAAAAAAGCAGTAGAGTTAGAACAGTTAATTACAAAAAATGGATTTAACCAGTTGTATATAACTAGGAAATAGCATCAGGAGCTTCCACCCCCTTTCGCTACCAATGGAACAGGCCATTGTATATATGTTGGAACAGGCTCATCTCGTAATGTCATTTGAACAACATTTTTAACCCCAACCCCATGAAATTTTATACACAGGAATAGTTAGAATTTTCACAGAAATGACAGGTCTGGTTAGTCACTAAATAGAAACCGTCACATGACCAATATTTTTTGGCAGCATGCCATGTTGGGGGTGATCAATAAAAAAAATTGGAAAAAAGGGGTGATTGCCTTTTGTGACCACTAAAAACATTCAAATTTTCAAAAAAAACAAGCATGAACGCTGCCAAACACAAACTAACAGACCAATTTAGCATAAACTTATATTGCAAATTGAACCCCCACTAAAAAACTATTTTGGGAGGGAAATTTTTAAAAAAACAGATTTCTAGATATAATGAGGAGTAAATGTTCAAATTTTCAGCCTTCTAACTCCATTGGTGCGGCCTGTACGCATGACTTATACATAACCAGCCAGACCAACTTAAAAACTGAAGAAACCTATGGTGACAGTTTTGGGTGACAGTTTCTAATAAATGTGATGTTGTGAAAGGAATAATGAATTGGGTCAGTGAATGTGACCAACTAAGTTGAAGTTGGGATAGTGAAGACCAACACCCCCCACCCCACCCCCCAACACACACACACCAAATTTTGGTCATTTCAAATTTTTCTCATGTTTTTAAATTTTTAATTTAGATGAGAATAGATATAGCCATTTTTTAACAAAAACTAATTTAAAAGTCAAAACTACTATAACACACAACAAAACATGATTCAGATCAGACCTGGGCACCACCAATCACGTGCCAACATCAGATTAGTCTTAGAGCATTTTAGTCTTTTACTATTGAACTCTTCTGCAACATGAATCAAAACCTTATTCCCTATAGGTCATGCAGTCATTTTCAGTAACTAATCAAGTGTTTGCTGTTTATCATTAACTAAACAATGCAATAAATCTGTGTATTTTTAAGACAAATTAAATAGTGACAAAGTTTGATGGTGCACCTGTGTTAAATTGTTTGTCAATTAATACCAAGGGAGGTTCGGCCCCTCAACAATTTTCCCAGGGGTGGCTCGAGCCCTCAAGCCCCCACTTGGTCGGCGCCTATGGTAGATATGTGTTACAAAATTTACAAACTGACATCTATTTCCCAATCATGTAAGTTCAGATTCAGTTGATTTACAGAGAGACTTTTCTGCAATGGGGTCCAGAAAATTGACAGCAAGCATCATTGGGGATTGAAGAAGTCGGCATATATCAAATATATAGTATAACAAGCAAACAGACACACATAGGTGAATACATAACCCTTGTTATAGTTCTGAGGTAATAATTTATTCTAAAGCAGCCAATAAAGAGTTTTGGGCTTCTTGTGCAAAAGGATGCCTACTTATAGATGATTAGTAAGCTAGTCTCATAGGTCATTGTTAGTAAGTTGGTTCCTCACTTAGTACCTCATTATTGTGGCCTTGTACTGAACCAAGCTAAACTTGGCAAATATCTACTTTTAATGCCACTTTGAGTGTAATATTACTGTTCAATGCTCTGTGTGATATATTACGACAGCAGTTGTATTGTGATACTCTCAGCATTTTCTGTTATGTGTTATGACTGGCCAAGTGTAATGTTTTGTTATATCTTGCGTATTTCCTTCTGTAACAATAGTAGTCAAAATAGAGACTCGCAAGACATGGCATCCATGGGTTTCTTTTGGTTCATTTGATAGCCTCAAAGTAGACATTTTCTGCTTGCTTTTGGAATTGATAAGTTAATCTTCCTGGGAAAGAAATGTGCAATAATCTAAAATCGTCCTTTTTGTTTATGTACTTATTTACTTACATTGAGTTGGGAGAGAGGGTGGGGGGGAGAGAGTGAAGAAGAAAGCAATTTGTTAATGATTGTGGCCATTTCTTTCTCCAAAACTTAATTCTCTCTCTCTCTCTCTGACTCCTGGTTGCCATGGTTTTATATGCATCAGCATTATATTGACCTCTGATTTCCTCATTCCTTGCAGACACTTTCACTCACTATAGTGATTCTCTTTGCTATAAAGAAATATGAATGAATGAATGGCTTGCCTTTGCGAACAAAGATTTTGGGGATGGTTTTCCACAGCATTTGAACCATAGATGGTGAGGCCAATGTGTGGAATAAACCTCCAGCCTGGGCAGTGTAGTTTTAAGGTGAAGTGCGACTTACCCAAGGTTGACCCCACCCTTTAAACCGAGGGTTACATCCTATGGGCCACTGGAGTGGCACGGATAGGAGCAGAGCCCATAGCCCATAGGTCATAGGTTTGACAGGAGTGTCCTTCTCCTGACAGATGCCCGAGCTAGCTATGGGGGTCTGTCCCACCCTTGCAATGTTTCAACAGTAAGGCTGAACTGTGGTTAGACGGAACGTGAACATCCCGTAGTTGGTAGAAGGCTGAGCTGGCTATAGAGTTCTACTGACCCTTTGAAGGAGAATCGGGACATAATGGCTGTCTGCAACTTTGATCACAGATTTTCATGATAGTGCGGCTGTCTGCAACTGTAGGTGCAGATCCTCATGACAGTACATCTGTCTGCAACTTTAAGTACAGACCTTGGACACTACTACATTAAGCAGATGTGAGCTGACTATGGGGTTCTGCTGACCCCGTCAGAGCAGTGACCCGACAGTATAGCATACTGAGCAGATTCAAGCCCAGATACAAATCATGTCCTTAAGAAAAAAAGGAAGATAAGTCCGTTTCTACTTATTAAGTTTTAACTTATAAAGAGTCCACAGTTCTTCTCCCGTCCACCTGGTGTTCCCCCCCCCCCGCACACACACACACACACACACACTTTTCTATCTTTCCCCACGACCCTACCACCTCCTTCTTCATTTGGCCGTTCTCCTCTGCCCGGATATTTATATGTAAAGAAATATACTTCTCTTATATTTGCATTTCTTGTATTAACTTTACATATCAATGTGTATGTGCAGGGCCGTGGAGAGAGCTTCTGGGCCCCCCAACAAATTTTGTGATGGGCCCCTCCCCCAAATTTTGTGTCAGGAATATCTTTTTATACTTGACATTTCACAATTACGATTATTGTATTTTTTTCTTCTTCTTTTCTTTTCTTCTTTTCTTTTCTTTTCTTTTCTTTTTCTTTTTCTTTTCTTCTTTTGCTTCTTTTTCTTTTCTTCTTTTGCTTCTTTTGCTTATTTTCTTCTTTTGCTTATTTTCTTCTTTTCTCTCGCTTTTTTAACCTCTTCTTTTCATTTTCCTTTTTTCTTATTCTCCCTTTTTTTCCCCATTTCCTCAGGTCCCCATGATTCCCCCCCCCCACAGTTATTGGGGTATTGGGCCCTCTCCATGGCTCTGTGTATGTGTATCATGGAGGTGCGAGTGGCATAACGGTTAGCATCCTGGACAAATGGTTTTGGTCAGCCAAGTCTAAGCTCTGGCTGAGGCTGTTTGCATTCACTTTGCATTAACGCCCTTGGGAAAGGCATAAATCCATCTATTCTTACCCCAACTATGGATATAATAGCAGGGCAGACGGGGCTCTCTAACCTTGGGAGGCAACCAGTCTAAGGGAAAGACAACTCTGAATTCAAAGCCATGCTCACCAGAAAATAGTGGCAATGGGTAAGACCAATTAACCAACATGACCATACAATTGTTATGTGAGCTGTTGGGAAAGGCCTTTGTCCAGCAGTGGACCTGAAATGGCTGATGATGATATATATGAGGTGCTACTGAAAATTTTGGGGAATTTGACCATGAACAAGAAAATTACTTACTCTAACACTTAGTTTCCTCCATCTCTTTCAAAGTAATCCCCTTGAGCATGTATACAGCAATCTCACAAAAGATAGGAACAAAAGTCTGTACTATTTTCAGTTTGCACGTGCTGTTCAAATTCCCTGAACTTTTGGGTAGCACCTCATTCAACATCTTGGTTGGATTATTTACGCTCATATTTCCTGTGGATTTTTTTTTTTTTTTTTTTAGTTTCAGAAAAAGAATTGGTTTTCTAATGAGTTCCTACATCCTGTTCTTGTTGATACTGGCCTTCCATACTTGTTTCCAACATCCTGTAGGTGATCCTTATCTTCCATACATCTCAGGGTTATCTTTCTTTCCCCATTACTTTTTTTATAATTAGTTTGTCCTGAACACAATTGTTGGTCTAAAATATTAACATTAATACACTTCATTTTGTTAAACTGTAAATCTTTTTGGAAAGATTAAACCTTTCTCTTCTCGTGTTAAACGTGCTTGTTACACGATCCTAACATGGAATTAAACAAAACAACAAGCATCATTTTTAGAAACCGTCAACCAAAACTGTCAGCATAGGGTTTCTTCAGTTTATGAGCTGAGCTGGTCTGGCTGGATGTATGTATCACACATACAGGCCAATGGAGCTAGAGTGCTGAAATTTCAATATTTACTCCTTATTATGTCTAGAAAAACCTTTTCTTTTTTTTTCCTTTTTTAAATTCCTTCCAAATACGTTTTTAGTGTGTGTGTGTGGGGGGGGGGTCAATTTGCCATGTAAGTTTATCCTAAATTGATCCCTTAGTTTATGTCCTAAATAGTGTTTTTTGAAAATTCAGACTTTTTTTAGTGATCACTGCCCATCAAAAGGTGAGAGAAGTAACATATTCATTGATTAGCCTATTTTCCCAATTTATTTAATTGATCACCCCCAACGCAACATGCTGCCAAAAGGCATTGGTCACATGACGTTTTCTATTGAGTGACTAATCAGACCTGTATTGAGATTAAATTTGGCCATAATGATTCTCAAGAATCTTGTAACGTTAACCAAACATTGAAACTTTGTCTCCTTAACTTCTATTTCCTCCAGATATCTTATCATCAGCCGCTGACTTTTAAGAGGTGTTTGCAAAATGCAAAAAGCAATACAAGTTCAAAACAACATCTGATTCACAAGTGCTTTTAATGTTCAGCTTTTGCTGACAATGGCGTTTGCGGAGGTATGCGCTCTCCGAATGCTTTCAAGTTTCTTCTTGCCAAGTCTCCATAACCAGACCTACCAAGTCTCCCGCATTTTGAAGCCAATTCGTACGAATCTCCCACAGTGGAAAAAAAAATATGCCTGTAAACATTTTTTACCCTCCTATTTGCAGACCTACCAAGTCTCCCGCATTTTGTTGATTATCTTGGTTTAAAATTATATTAAGATAGGTTTTCAATACACTGAAACAGCTGTTCTAGAGCTTGTAGAATTGAAAATTTTCTTCTTGGTGGAGGGGGCATTTTTTTAGGAAATCTCCCTTCAGAGAATTTCTAAATCTTGGCAGGTCTGCATAAGAAGTGATGGTTGATGCTTCACTCATACCATTCTGCGACAGGTTATCTTTTAAGACTATAAACAACCCATTCAACTATGCAGATCCTTGGTAATGTAAGCAAATTTCTTTTGTTTGTGAGAGGTGACATGTCTTTGCTGCTGTACGCCTGGCCTCTGTTCAGTCTTTACAGACAATGGAATGACACTGGAGTGGCCCCGCCTGGGCGAAGCGTATGAAGATCCTGGGATGCCCAATCGTTAGAATCCTCCTCTCGCCTTTCGCTGATCTAGTTCAAAGTAAAGCAGAGAGCGATAAGTTTGGCATCACCTTGTCTTCAGGATCTGCCAGAAGGATGTTAAATTGGACGACAAACTGCCTTAAAGGGGCTCCACTCTCTAGTTTGGAGTTGTCCTTCTCCTAGACTGGTTGCCCTCCCAAGGCTAGAGAATCCAATCTGCCCTGCTATTTTTACCCTATTTAGGAAGAAGGATGGATTCATGCCTTTCTTCAGGGTATTACTGCAAAGTGAACATAAACAGCCACGACCAGAGTTTGAACTCAGGTCACCGATTCCATTGTCTGCAGCATTACCACTACACCAATCAAACCTCCATGCAGTTGTTGCCATGTTGCCAACTCAAAAAATATTTAACGCTAGTTTGACTGCCAAAAAGTGCTAAATCTTTTTAAATGGCCAAAAAGCACCAAAAAGACGCTATAAATGGTCAAAAATAGCCAGAAAATGGCCAAAGACAGATGAAAACACACTAATATAGCACTTTTTGCACTGCCAAAACAAGAAACGCGCTAAATTTGCAACACTGTATCCATGCTGTACACATCAATGACTTGGCTCCGCAAACAGAGATTTGGGACAGGTTTTTCATGTCTTTATTCAGAACCTAGGTCAGCGGGGCCTAAACGTAAAAAATCCGTAGTCTGCTCAATGGAGTTTTAAGGTTAAGTGCAACATGAAAGCAAAGTAAAAGAAAAATTATAGTGAAAGGATAAAAATAACTATAAAAAAACATACGGGTAGATAATTGGTATTTCGATGCTTTTTAACATCAACTGAAGAATCTCACTGATTGACTGTTTGTATAACCTGTAATTTCACAGGTAGGACTTACAAAACAAATAGGTCAAAACTTGTATTCACTCTAGTGATTATATGGAGCAGATTTTGGCAGTGGGGGTGGCGGGGGGGGGGGGAATGAAACCATAATTGTGTTTGTATTTTAGCACTAACAGCACTTGAATCATTTATGAGGGCAAAGTTGCCCACTGACTTTATTGCTACTCCTCCGCTTTGCTTTAGTCATCTTCTGCACTAACAAATTGATTAAATACAAAATCAGACTGAGATAGATAATGTAAACTTGGTTTAATGACAGATATTAACAGATTAAAAATGCAACAAAAGATTATGTACTTACAGGTCCTTTATTCATAAAATGACCAATACACATGTGTGTCCTTCCAAGCTCTCTCATCTAATAATAACACAATGCAATATATGGCTGATCATTGACCAGAACGTAAAACAGCGCCCCTTAGTGGAAGTGGATAAGAACTCTTCTGCCTAAGGGGAATAACTCATGATACTTACTTAACAGATAAGAACTGAGATTGATAGATACACACTATGGGATAGATAAGAATAGAAATACAAGCCTGGCTGCAGCAGGGTCAAACTCCACTCCTACTTCTATTCCGACTGACAATGATTACTGTAACTATTGTATTAAATTTAAAAAATTATAAAAATAGTTTTATTTAGTATAAATGTATTTATTTATTAGAATGAAATAAGCCCTTGTGTATCTGTAAGACAAATTTTGTAGATATTGTCAATTTAGCTCAGTTGGTAAGAGACCAGCCTACCAATCAGTTGGTCGTGGTTTCAAATCACAGTATAAGAATGTTAATTTTTACTCCCATAAATTTGGTGAGGATTGTTCTTATTGTTCTTATTCTTGAAAAACAAATTCAACTCCAGACTTTGTATTGGAGTTTACCAAAAGAAATAATAAAGAAAGAAAAAAATGTCCACCCTGCAAAATCAATTCAACTCTGAGTAAAGATTAAATTGGTCAATTGAATCTTATCTTAAAAGTTCTTTTCATTTGAATAAAGAGAAAATTTCTCCCACAACTTCAAATATCTAAAGTAAATTTCTCAGAATTTATCAATAACTTCCACATTCCAAATTCTATCAAACAGGACAGTAGTTTTTGATGTTTCACAATTGCAGGTAGACAAATATCTTTGTGAGTACAAAATATGTCTTATATGAAAAAAAAATATATGCATACATATTCAAGCCACTCAATACAATATGAATGAGTCCTCATTATTTTGTAAAATCTTTTATAATGGTCCTCTAATTCAAATGCTACATGACTGAACCTGAACTCAGTTAACCGTAGCCATCTTTGGTATGCAGCCATCTTTTTTTATATTTTTTAGCCATAACTCAATATACCTATTACTGTCTTTTGTTAATATGGATAACAGAAACCCAAGCACACAATATACCTAATTTCTACTTTTAATACAAAAAAGAAATTCCACAAATTCTATTTACAACTGCCTCATCCACTATGAAATCACAAATGCCATCTTTTATTAATAAACTAGAGTGTTGCCTGTCATATGACCGTGATTCAATGTTAGGAATATACTTTGATTGTTAGAAAAAACTTATAAATTATTGAATGAGTTGGTTAAAAGTGAAAAAAAACATTAAATCTTTGTATTTTTTATGACCAACATTATGCTATTTCCTTGCAAAGAAGATATTTGAATTATTGTAATTCGTTTTAAATTTTGTATAAAAAGTCTGTGATCAGTTTTTACTTGGTATGCAGCCATTTTTTGAAAACCGATCCCCCACTTCATTTACAGAGACTCTAAAAACAGTCTAAAACCTGCTTCAAGTAGACAAATGTAATTTTTCTTTTTATACCATTTTATTCAGACATTTGTTAGGGTTATGTATGCAAAATATGAAACATGTATCTGGTCCACACTCTTGGATATGAAGAAAATCTAGTGTGACATGTTTTCGGCATTACAAAGCAACATACACTGGCATTTATATAGAGAGGAGATTTTTTATGGCTATATCATTGCCTCGGTTTAAATTACTGCTTATTTCTGGGTTGCTTCGTCATTGGATCATTCTCTGATTCATAGCTTTTGTCGGCTTTTTATGTCAACTTTCAGTCAGTTCTCATTAAATAATTTGAAATGATTTGTTCAGTGTCTAATTGGTTTGTTCATACAATGTTTTCTGTCAGATTCAAACAACGCCCTGCAGTCAACTATTAATCACAATAGATAAAGAATTGTAGCCTCAGGCTATAAGCAGTAAGAACTTGTATATTTATATCAGAGTATGAGTATATGAGTCTGTGATTAAATATATGAATGAATGACTTGGCTCCGCAGACAGAGATTCGGGACGGGTTTTCCATGTCTTTGTTCAGGTCCTAGGTAGGTGAGGCCTGAATGTGGAAAATCTGTAGTCTGTGCAATGGAGTTTTAAGGTGAAGTGCAACGTACTCGCGGTCGACCCCACCTTTTAAACCTAGGGTTTGCACGCTATGGTTCACTGTAGTGGCACGGATAGCAGCATTGTCCTTAGGTCGTAGGTTTGACAGGATTTCCTTCTCCTAGCAGTGAGCTGGCTATGGGGCCTGCCAGCCCTATGCAGGTGCCATGATAGCTGTAGAGCTGCCCCGTTTTTTGGAGGTGTAAACTCGACAGTATGGCTACCCGTGCAGTAATATATATTAAAGTATAACGTGCATGGAAGCACAGGTTCAAGAGTTTTGCAGGTGCCCGAACTGATTAAATATATACATAGATAAATAAACACACAAACTGAAACACAGATTTACCATAGCATGTGTCAGATATTTATAAGATGATGTTCATAATGTGTTTTTTGGTTAGATTAATTACTTCGAGAGAGTTAGCTAAGAAATTCTGGATGGAGCGAAAAGGACGAACAGTAAAACAGGATAGTATCCCCCAGACGAAAAGCATTGAAGTAATATGAGGGAAGCAGAAAGAAAGTATGGAGACCAACCGGGTAAGTTGATAGGGACTGAATCTATTAAATGCATGGCTACGAACTTTGAAAGTCTATTGAAGAAAATTGATGAATTTAGAATTTGAACCAGACATTATATTTGGAACTGAAACTTGGTTAAAGGGTAACATTTACGAATGTATTGTGAATGTACCTGGTTTTAAGATGTATAGGAAATATACGATCAAAGTTAGAGGTGGTGTAATATTACTGGTTAAGGATCATACTGATGTAGAATTATGTAGGGAGATAAATGATTTGAATGTTAAGGATACACTATGGCTGCGCTTCCTTTTCTTATGTTTTGGTTTGTTTTCATTTGAAAATATTTATAGATTTCAAAATTCATAACTTGAAATGATGCATTGGAAGATTATTTAATGTTTTTTATATGACAATAAGATATGGGCTATCCGATTTTATGATAAGAGGAAAGACAATGTGGAGATTCAAAATTATTTAAAATAATTATTTATTACCTGACATGTTTCAGCCGTTAGAAATCAGCCTTTATCATAGGTACGTTAGAAATCAGCCTTTATCATAGGTACCTAGAGGTTTTAGGTTAAGAACGGGTGGTCACCCTGCTGCAAAAGCCTCTATGTAATATTTTTTCATGGACAGCATACATAACATCATAAGTGTTGGAGTGTTATCTACTTTTAATATGTAGGTGCATAAAAAATAGAAGGGTGATCAATATTCAATTAAGAAAGCAAAGGAGAAGTTGATCTTATTAATATCCTTGCTTTTTATTCACATTTAACTTCATAAAATCAATCACACTTTTTGCTTGGCAGTTGATTACTTACACGTATATATTTAATTTCTTCCTTTTTTTAAACTCCAGTCCAAGTCGGACGCTTGAGTTGACTCAATAACAACAATCCTCACCTAATTTACGAGAGTAAATGATAATTGGTTTCCGGCCCGTCACAAACTGATATATATAAAATTAACATTTCCCTACCATGATTTTAAATCACAACCAAGTGATCGGTAGAAAGCCCTCTTACCAACTGAGCCAAACTGACAAGTCTATATATCTACAAAAATGTATGTTACAAATATGCAAGAGCTTATTTAAATCTGATACATTTATACTTTTATACTTTTATACTAAAAAATATACATTTTTACAATTTTTGATTTATTATATATATACAATACAAAAGTTATAGTAATCATCTTCAATCAGAATAGAAATAGGAGTCAAATTTGACCCTGTAGCAGCCAGGCTTGTATGTTTTAAAATTGTCTAATGAAACAAGTGTCTGTCCAGAAAGTATCCAACCATTTAATATTAATGAGAACAAAAATCGCCTACCTAGGGCAATTGTGCCTTGTCCCCCTTCAAAGTACTCCCTTTGGGACCTCACACATTTATCACAGATTCCCTTCCACTTTTCAAAACAAAGTCCTCTTTTGGGATTGCCATCAGCTGCCTTGTCGCATTCTCTTTAATCTCGTCCATGGTTTAAAATCTCTTTCGAAAAAGAAAAATAACCTACCAAGGGCAATGGCGCTGTAGTCCCCTTAGAACCTCTCACACTTATCCCAACGTCCTTTCCGCTTTTCAAAACAATCTGCAAAGTCCTCTTTTGGGATTGCCATCAGCTGCCTGGTCACATTCACCTTAATCTCATCCAAAAATCTCCTCCATTTCAATGATGATTTTAACTTTGGGAGAAGCCTGAAGTTACCTGAAAGACCTGACTGATTCAAGGCTTTGCTAAAAAACCCTGGCCAAGCTATAAAAAATGGTCAGGTTCAGTCATTGTAAATCCAACAGCATCTCATCTGTCGACTGAGTAATCCCACAGGAGAGCGACTGTTTATATATGCGCAGTAAGGTCCCCTCTGATTGGTTGCCAAGTTACATCAACGCAGCGCAACCGATTCCTGAGATATTCAAACTGGCTGGATACTTTCTAGACAGACCTAGATATGAAAAAAATCATGGCATATTTCTTTTGCTAAAAACCGAAATGAGGTTAGATTTAAGAGAGATAACAGATGACAGGATGAGAATTCTTGTGTTAAAATCAGATCCTAACCAAGAACTATGAGGCAGAGCTATGCTAATGATTGTACCAAGGATGATACAAAGAGCGTTCAGTTGACAATGATTCTCAGATTCTCAAAAGTCAGTGCCTGGTGCCACTCAAGAGCCAGAAGAAAAAAAACAGTCGACTGATTACAAGAGAAACCCATCAAAATTGTTAAGTGAGCAGACAAGATGGATTCTGTGTTTTCCTGTGAAGACTCAGAGAGATTGTAGCGGGGGGGTTATGAGTGGAAGGTGAAAATCAAGAGTTTCCCTTTTCCTGAAGTACTCTAAAGCAAGCCTATCAGTGTCAGAGGTTTTAATAAATCTTATTTATTTTGCCAGAGATAATTTGCTGTGGACTGATATTTACTAGAACATGCTGAAAACCAACTCAGAATTATTTTAATCTTGTTACAATTTTGGTTTTCCATCTTCTTCTTCTTCTGTTCATGACATCCATCATTCCTATGCAATAACCATTGAGCAATTACCACAGCTTGAAGAGGTCGATGAATACATCTACCTAGGCCAGGTAATAAAACTAGAGAAAGACTATGACTGCGAAATAAAACGATGCATAACGATAGGTTGGAAAGCATGTGGTATGAATAGAGACATTCTGAAGAGCACCTGGCCAATGTGCCTAAAGCGTAAAGTATACAACGGCTGCATAATACCAGCCATGATTTATGGATGCGAAACATGGAAATTAACAAAATGAGCTGAAAACCAACTCAGAATAGCGCAGAGAGCCATGGAAAGAGCAATGCTAGGGATAACTAAGAGATAGAAAAAGATCAACATGGATCAGAGAGAGGACTAGAGTGAATGATATTATGCAACTAATTAAGCAGCAAAAATGGAGATGGGCTGGCCACCTAGCAAGAAGAGATGGCAATAGATGGGGGGGAAAAGACTAATCGATTGGTGCCCATGGGACAGTAAACGAAGTAGGAAAAAGACCAGACAGAAGATGGAGGGACTAGATAGAAAAGTTTGCCGGTAAGACTTGACAGAGGTTAGCACAAGATGGGTCGGCATGGAAGGAGATGGGAAAGGCCTTTGTCCAGCAGTGGATTTATGCAGATGTTGATGAAGATTTATTTGAAAGAGTTAAAAAAATTTTTTAAAAATCTTTTTAAAAAGCATTTATTTTTGTCATGACTCCTAATGAATATAGCAGTCATATTTACTGCAGGCCAAAATATCAAACATATATGATAAATTATGGAGGTCAGGATGATATGACAGTTATTGGCATGAAAGATGGAATCAGCTAGCTGAGTTCAAATTCCAGCCGAGGTTGTTTGCATTCACTTCACACTAATGCCTTTGGGAGAGGTATGAATCCATCTCTTCTCCCTCCCCAGCTATTGGTAAAATAACAGGGCAGACTGGGCTCTTTAAGCCTAGGTTGGTAACCAGTCTATGAGAAGGACAACTCTGAATTCAGAACCAGGAGTGGAAAGGTAGGGACTTGCAATCCCATTCCGTAAAAACTCACTTGCTAAAGATGACTGGTTTGCAAGCTGAGGGACCGATCAAATCTAGGATTTAATGAATGAATTGTAACTAAAAACTTTTATTATTACCATCATAATATACCAGGGTTTCCCAACCTGGTTGAAGCCGCCCACTAGTGAGCGGCTTCAACTGTTGGGTGGGTGATTGGAAATTTTGGTAGGCGATATAGGATTTTGAGTATTAAGAAGGTATTTCAACATATGCTACCCGAAAAAAACATTCAAAGGAGATATGCAAAGAAAGTCAGCGTTATTTGTTACCTCCCTTTGGTATTTTTACTACATCATAAAAAGTCAGTTTAAGAACCAGTAACCAAACTTTTACCAAACATTTTTGGTATGTTTTTGAATATTTACTATACAAGTGGGCGGTGGAAAGATTTTCCATGTGAAAGTGGGCGATGACGCAAAAAAGGTTGGGAACCCCTTTAATATACCAATAAAGAGGATTTAATTGAAATGACTAGTAATAGCATATAGAACAGGGAAGAGTGAATTCAGGCCTTTCTCAAAGATATCAACTCTAATTCCATTTTCCAAATCATTGCCAACAGTATGTGCTCCCAATACATTAAATTTCAATTTTTTTTTTTTTTAAATTAAAAAGATTTCTTTTTTATACTTTTGGTTTCCCTAAGCAAGGCCTTGTGGTGAGTCCTTGATATATCCAAAATTATGGATGTGCCTTGCTAGCAGACCGAGTTTTAACTGAAAATTCCCAGACAGGAGGGACTATGGCAGGGGTGGGTAAATCTTTCTCCCCGAGGTCCACATGGAACATCTGTAAGATCTCTAGCGGGCTGCATTCGACAAAAAACTAAATTTACTAAAAAACATTATTCATACAACTGTATTATTTGGTACAGAAAGAAAGTAACAGATGAAACTGAATTTAATATTATGTAGCTTCATAAATGTTACTGAACAGTTACTCAAACTCTTAATGAGATTTATGCAATTGCACAAAATCCTGCACAAGTTTGTTTAGTCAGGATTCAGACTGCTTGTAGTTATACGCAAGACAGTGCAAATTTGAGTCTGTTAGAAGAGACCTGTTCTTTGATTTGTTAATGTTCATAAATGAGAAAGTTTAACAAATATAGATTGAAGCAAAGATTTAGACAAACCTTGTCAAATTACCAAACTTCTTTGTACTGAGTGATGCATAGAATTCAGTCAGTTTCATATTCTTAAAACTCTCCTTCAGAGTATTGTCTGCTTGGAAGTTAATTAACTCCAACTGGAAATCATTTAATTATACTTTTTAAAAACAGCAACACTGTCATGGCATATTAGGCACACTGCTTTACTTTCAACATTTGTAAAAAAAATACTTGTACATCCATTCCTTGTTAAACATACAGCATTCATTTTCAATTTTCCATCTTTTTGTAGTTTTTGTACACTCATTGAAATAAGATATATTTTTTAAAAACTGACTGGGAGGGGAAGGGAATAAACATAGATGGAGAATACCTAAGCCACTTAAGATTCGCCGATGACATTTCCATGACATTGGAAGCTTCTGAAGAATTACAAAACATGTTAACTGATCTAAATAGGGAAAGCAAAAAAGTAGGTTTAAAGATGAACAGAACAAAGACAAAGGTAATGTTCAATGATAAAGTCCCCAAAAGGCCATAAAGATAGGAGAGACTCTAGAAGAGGTTGATGAATATATCTACCTAGGACAGGTAATAAAGCTAGAGAAAGACCATGACTGCAAAATAAAATGACGCATAATGATAGGTTGGAAAGCATTTGGTATGAATAGAGACATTATGAAGAGCACCTTGCCAATGAGCATAAAGTGTAAAGTATACAACAGTTGTATAATACCAGCCTTGACTTACGGATGCAAAACATGGAAATAACAAAATGAACTGAAAACCAACTTAGAATAGTACAGAGAGCCATGGAAAGCGCAATGCTAGGGATAACTCTAGAGGGAGGACTAGAGTGAAGGATATTATACAAATAATTAAGCAGCAAAACTGGAGATGGGCTGGCTACCTAGCAAGAAGAGATGGCAATAGATGGGAAAAGATTAACTGATTTGTGCCCGTGGAACAATAAACGCAGTAGGTAAAGACCAGATACAAGATGGAGGGACGAGATAGAAAAGTTTGCTGGTAAGACTTGGCAGAGGTTAGCACAATCTAGGTCATCATGGAAGGAGATGGGAAAGGCCTTTGTCCAGCAGTGGACTTATAATGGCTGATGATGATGTTTAAATTTGTGGCCTGTATATGTGACACAGCCAGCCCCACTTAAAAACTGAAGAAACCTATGTTGACAGTTTTCTATTATTACATACAAAAGAAATTAATACAGGCCTTGTTAGTCACTTATCCCTCCATCTTGTGTCTGGTTGTTTCCTACTTTGTTTACTGTCCCATGGGTACCAATCAGTTAGTCTCCCCCATCTATTGTCATCTCTTCTTGCTAATGTTTAAGTTATCAGCCAGCCAGATCCACTTAAAAACTGAAGAAACCTATGTTGACAGTTTTGCTTGACGGTTTCTAAAAAGCAAAGGCAAAACTCTTTATTTATTCAGCCTCTCTCTTAGTAGAAGTTTATAGTTTCCTTTTTCCTTTCTCAAATACATGACAGATTTGTAAAAATACATATTAATCCTAAGCTACTGGATTAACAAGACACTGTGGAAAGGCAATAAGGACGACAAATGTCTTTTCTATATCGTCTCTCCATTTTGTGTCTGGTCGTTTCTTACTTTGTTTACTGGCCCATGGGCACCAATTGGCTAGTCTTTTCCCCCATCTATTGTCATCTCTTCTTGCTAATGTTTAAATTTTCAGTCCTAGCCAGTGTTGCCAACTCAAAAAATATTTTCGCGCTAGTTTGACTGCCAAAAAGCGCTAAAAAACACCAAAAAGATGCTAAAAATGATCAGAAAATGGCCAAAATGTTTAGCCGAAAACGTGCTAATTTAGTGCTTTTTGCAATGCGAAAACAAGAAACACGCTAAATCTAATTCTATTGGTCTGGCCTGATGTGTGACACATAGCCAGACAGAAGACAGCCAGATCCACTTAAAGACAGAAGAAATCTAAGCTACACACAAGGATCGCTTATGGCAGCCCATTTATATTTAAGGATGCAGACGGCAAGATTATGATAATTGTTGCTATTTGAATTTGTTTTTCTACCATAACAAGAACGTGAACAACAAGAACAATCCTCACCAAATTTAGGGGAGTAAAAATTAACATACTTGTACCGTGATTTGAAACCATGACCTACTGATTGACAAGTCTTAAATTTATCATACAAATACGCACAGTATTATTTCATTCTAATAAACAAATACGTTTATAAAATTAACATTTCCCTACCATGATTTGAAATCACAAGCAAGCAATTGGTAGGTGGCTCTCTTACCGACTGAGCCAAACTGACATGTCTTACATATCTACAAAATATATCTTATAGATATACAAGGGGTTATTTCATTTTAATAAACAAATACATTTATAAAATTAACATTTCCCTACCATGATTTGAAATCATGAGCAAGCGATTGGTAGGTGGCTCTCTTACCGAATGAGCCAAACTGAAACGTCTTACATATCTACAAAATATATCTTATAGATACGCAAGGGCTTATTTCATTCTAATAAACAAATACATTTATGCTAAAAAATAGATATTTTTATAATTGTTTATTTATTATATATACAATACAAAAGTTGCTGTAATCATCTTCAGTCAGAACAGAAATAGAGTGGAGTTTGACCCTGCAGCAACCGAGCTTGTACGTTTTGTACATGGCCTTTTGCTTTCAAGGGAGACAACTACAAAAACATAACCAAAGTTGTTTTTTCAACAATCTAGAACTATGAAGTATAGAATTTCAAAATTTAATATCTTTTGTTTTTGTTAAGCAAATGAAGCATTTCTCTGATAGATAATGGGTTTGAGTGAAGAATATGGTTGGGGGAGGGTTGAGGATGCTCTGCGCAATAATGGAGATGAGTTTTGTTTTTGTTTTTTTTTCCTTGTTGAAAGTGATGAAAGTTGAGAAAATGGTGGAACGGACAATTGTCAAAATAAACAACGAAAGTAATTTGCGGGTAAATTTGAGAAGCGGCAATGGATGAGAGAAGACACGTTAAGGATGGGGTTGGTTGGTTCTTGGCCCGTTAGCAACGAAAATAAATAATAATGAGTACTGTTTATGGCACAGCGGAGTGTCAGGCAATCATTAGGAAAGAGAGAAATAATTGCAAAGAATTTTACATTGCAAGTCTTTTGGTACATTTCTGTTTCAGAACACTGGGCAACACACGCACACCCTAAGACAGACACTCAGTGAAGCATCAGTACACACACACACAGGCGTATATGAATACTAGCATAGTACCCGTCAAAAATGATGGGATTATTAACTTCACTATTGGCACTTCTACCTAAGATCCGAGCATCTGTGCGCTCTGCCTAGGATCAGTGTATCTGTGCGTTCTGCCTAGGATCAGAGCATCTGTTAGCTCTGACTAGGATCAGAGCATCTGTCTCTAGGATTAAAGTATCACTTCCCGATCCTCTGGATCAAAGTGTAGTTTCTGTGCACTCTAGCGGATCTTACAGACAGAGAAACTAAGGGAGAAATCCACACTGTTCATTATATAGATCGATATATGAATTTATATATTCACAGGCCTCAACAAACATTCATGTATGTATGAAGAGTGTAGTTCCAAAATGCGATAAGCACCATTTAAAAAATAGATGTATTTAATTAGATTAAAAATCAAATTCTGGATTTAATTTTATTATTTTATATGTATGCAGTCTAAAGGTTTGTAATTAAATAAAAAAAATTCAAATCCAGAATTTGATTTTTA
>VCCN01002125.1:2849849-2861422 GCA_006491835.1 Architeuthis dux | reverse complement strand
GGCTTGCCGTGGGTAGAAGCGGTGGTTAGCGAACTAGTCTGTTAGGCTCATGTAGTGAGTTCAATCCTCACTAGGTGCTCCGCTATTGTAGCTCTAAAAAAGTATCTGCTCTCCTGTCGTGTGGAGAATTTGATCCTCACCGGGTGCCTGACTTTTGTGGCCCAATGCCAAACTAAATTTAAATGTGGGTAGAGAAAAAAAACACGAAGGAAAAATCAAACGAAACTAGTTTGAAGTCGTGACCCGACAGTTCGGCGCCAAGACAATTCAGCGCATTTATATATACATAAACTCGGCAACTCGTATTAACCCTTTTAGCGCTATGGCCTTTTTGACCATATGGCCAAAACACTACCGCCAAAGGTTTCTGCAGTTTTTAAGCTGGTCCGGCTGGCCTTTCTAGGCCGATATATCTCCCGTGTAGTGTTTATGGCTACGTTATCGAGTCCGATATATCGGCCTGGCGCTGATGTAAGGGTTAATCATATTTGGCACCTATACGACGGTGTTATTTTCTTTTTAAGTTGCACACATTATAGCTTACTATTTTGATGCAACCTTTTACTATTTCGCTCAGTAAACTGTAGCAGTGAAGTCTTCTGATGATGCAGTAGAAATAGAATTTTATGTCATGTCAAACTTGATAGATAAAACTACGTATAATTATTCAATTAAATTTCTTTTAGTTTAATATTCTATTCAGGAAGCATAGACACATAAACAAGAAAATGTTGTGTAACATAATGTACAATGCAATTGCAAAATTAGTTAAGTATCGCCGTCATTTTTTACGGCAAGGGTTAACTAGCAATTTGATAAACATAGAACGCAGTCTGTTTGGCCGTTTCCGATTGCGTCAAGAAGTCGCCATGAATAGAAGTAAACGTTCTTTCCGGAAACGTGCTTTTCAAGGGTTAAGAGTGGTGTTTTTTTCTTTTAGCTGATTGTTCCCTAAAATAGTTCCCGGTACCACAAGTGCTACACGATTAGCTATTGTTAATTTCAAATTGTATTTTTTGTCGTGTTTAAGCGTCCGTTTTCTAAAATGTCATCAAATATTTTTTCGTTATGTTAAGATTTCTTTTTAATTAATGCTTTGAAAAGGGTCCAGTCTCTGAAAGTAAGTTGTTTTTTTTTAATAACTACCGTATTAGATACTATTAGTGGGAAATAGGTATCAAATTGTAGCCTCTTGTATAACACGTGTACTCGATTTGGCACTACAATTCGGCAGTCCCACGTGTTTTTCTGCTTCGATGTTCCTAATATATATATATATATATATATTAGTAGTAAATAAGTAAAGCCAATGCGCCATGTTTTCCCACATACTTATATTTCTGTAAGCAAATTTAGTAACGTATAACAAATTTTCCGCGTACATTCGAGTATTGCACGACTCGCCGTTCGTATTTTCGCTCAGATTTGAGTACAAAATATACGCGAAGAATTACGGTCCATCTCTCCATCGTAGGAGATGAAAGCATTTTCTCAGTAGCATTTAGAAGGTCCCAGGCTCGTTTTCCAATGGCAATATTATGCAATGGATCTACACAACATATAATGTTATACTCATGCCGCTAGAAAAAAAAAACCAGCTGTGCCGCCAACAAAGCCTTCATTAAATGATGATCCTTGTGCCAGGCATGGTTTCGGAGCAGATGCATCATTACCACTAACCCAGAGCGCCCCGGCAGTACCGCACGATAACACAAGACTTTGTTGGTTTTCCGTCACGGTATGGGAATGCCAGATGAAAATGCAGCCTCGTCATATATTCTTGTATTCACAACTTTCCAGCCATGTTCATGATCCACGAAATGAAATGTTACTTCAATGAATTCTGAACGCTATCGTCAAATACGCATATATACCTGATGACCTTTTTAACTTAAGAGTTCAATCCTGACATCGAGAATTAATTCCATAATCCATATAATGTGGACTATAAAGTTAAAATTTTCCTTCACGTGAATTAAATCCATAGACGTTGGCCTATAAAGTATACGTGAAATATTTTTGTAAAATGCTGAAATACCTATAAATAAAGTAAATACTATTATGGTAAAATAAAGTGTATTTTTGAATACCTCCTGTCTGAAAACCATGATTTAGTCTTTTATAGTACACAGATATGTCAATTGGGAGACGAGATATGACATTCTGGATTCTTTTAATGTGAGCTCGCGGCCATTTTGTTTTAAATGAGGTAGTTCTTCCCAACCTTTTTCTTGGGAACATCTTTTTTCTGAAAGAGGGCATCTTAAGGAACATTTTGGTACCCTACTCATGAGATCGGGGGGGGGGACTACAAGATTCGCGTAAGGTGAGTCCATTTATCACTAAGAATGGAAGGGGGTAAACGTCAGTGTTTAGTGCCGCCTTTCTCAGCCGGGGTTCCACGAGAGGTTGTTAGGGATTTCAAATATTATACATGCATGAAAAAGCACTTGACCTTTGCTTCATTTGAGGGGGTTTTATATAACGAGTAGCTGCCCCAGTATTGATGACATTTGACACCAGAAGCACCAAAGTTTTTACCAACCCCAAAAGACCAATATAAATTTCAATTTTATAACGGAAAGATTCTGAGTTCTTATATTTTTTATATAAGAATAAAAGGTTTATGAGAAACATTCATTTTATAAAAGGTAAGCTAAGCTTATCAATATTTTTTCAAAGAAACTTACTTTCATTTTATATTTTTTATATTAAACACCCTTTGGGGTCTCCAAAAAATAGAATATCTTAGAATGTTTACCAAAATGAACAAATATGTAGAAAACTATCTTCCTGTACAATATGATTACTTTTAGATTACATATAGTCCGCCATGAGTAGGGTACCAAAATGTTCCTTAGGATTTTCTCTTTCAGAAAAAAGATGTTCCCAAGAAAAAAGTTGGGATGAACTACCTCATTTGCATAAAACAAAATGGCTGCCAGCGCACACCAAAGAAATCCAGAATTTCATATCTCGTCTCCCAATTGACATATCTGAGTACTTTAAAAGGCTAAATCATGGTTTTCAGACATGGGGAATTCATACTTTATTTATAGTTATAGGATTTGCTACATACATAGCTTCAGCTTTCCAACAGAGTATCTTGGCAGTTTGTATTTATTGGGCATAAAAAGTTACAGCCAAAAACGTGAAGCTAAGTATGTAGCATTCCTTGAAGAATGCTACATGCCTAACTTCACGTTTGTAGCTGTAACTTGTTATGCCCAATAAATACATTTTGGGGCGGATCCAGGAATATCTTTTTTTTCATACTTTTATGTATACGCTCATCTCTGTTCACAGGATATCTCCAAAAGTTCTCAATGAATTTCAATGAAATTCCGTGGAAGGGTAGGCAATAGACAACAAAAGAAGTGATTCAATTTGGGGGCAGTCCATGCTCAATTACCTCCCCTACTTCGTAGTTATATGTCCACACCACATAATATCGCCAAAGGTTCATATCTTAATACCATCACACCAGGATTTGGTTTAATATTTACATAGTTATTTGTTAAAGATTTAAATCTGCTTCTTATGTAGTGACAAATACGTTAGGTTTTCACCCTTTCTTTATTTCATATTCTTTTCAGTTTGATGTAGGTATTTATCCATCTCTCCACGAGGGCAGAATGTGGCACAAGGTCGAGTTTAAAGTGTGGGCCCCACACGCGTACATGTGGGCAGAAACAAAAATTGCCCCGTCCTCGCGAACAGTGTTGCAAATTTAGCGCGTTTCTTGTTTTGGCAGAGCTAAAAGCGCTAAATTAGCGCGTTTTCGCCTAAAACATTTTGGCTGTTTTTGGCCATCTTCGGCGTCTTTTTGCTGGTTTTTGGTCTTTTCTGGCTATTTAAAAAAACTTAGCGTTTTTCGACAGTCAAACTAGCGCGAATATATTTTTTGAGTTGGCAACACTGGTCGCGAGTCCGACCTTTCCACATTTTAGTGCAATGGAAGGGTGCTGCCCCGGTGGCAACTGATCCTCCGTGACTGGGCACACTTTGCTTTTTCGAGACCACAGGACGAATTCTGGGCCAGTTTTTTATTTGTTAAACTCAGACGCTCAGGTGAATATCGTATTATATATAGGTGTAATGAAAGATAAAATCGTGTCCCAAACCCAGACAATATAAAATAAAATTTAAAAAAGAAAGAGAAAAGAAGGAATAGCCAACATTCCTTTCCCGTTCTCCCCCCCCCCCCCTCTCCTTATTTCTTTTTTTTTTCTCTTTACCTCTTCACCTCGTTATTTCTTTCTTTTTCACTTTACAATACAAAAAAAACGAATGACGCCTAGAGCCACGTCCCTTCTCTCTCACCCCCTAACAACACACGACGGTCACACGCACCCGTTATTGTAGTGATTTTACTTTAAAACCTTTAATTTTATGGGTTTTTTCCCTTTGCTTTATTGGTGCAGTTTTTTTCTGTCTGCTTCTTTTCAATGAATTACCTGATTTAAGAGAGAAAAGAAAGAGCGAGGCATTTCCTCTTTTTTCGTTCTGTTCGTGTCCACCTCAATAAAACGTTATCCGTGTTTTTCAAACGGCACAAAAAAGCAACAGCAAACATACCTGGCCTTTTTATGGATTGTTGTAAAAGAAAAGAAAAAGTACATCACATATTGTGCCGTCTTTAAGAGACGGTACAGTGTTGATCGCTTTTAGTTTTCAATACAAACGTTTTTTTATTATATTTTCTATCGCGTCAGGGCCGACACAAGGTACCGGCAGCACAGACAGTCGCCCAGGTGTCATATGTCTGAGACAGGAGGACTTTCCAAATATAAATAATGGGGAAATGACTAAACAGAATAAAAATGGTCCAAATAAGATCTGGAACTCTGATGACGCTGTGTCAGAACTGTTTTCTTTTACCTGGTTATTGTAATAAACTTTTGATTCCTATTCATTTTTCTCGTTGTAAAACGAATGAGATAATTTAAAGAGCGCCCTTGCCCAGGACGCCAGGAACGGCCCAGGAATAGTCTAAAATTCTTGCTAAAAAAATGATGAGTTCAATAAACGAAGAACGTATTCAGTTGCGTACCAAGGTGCCCCCCCCCCGTTGACATCAAGATGACTGCCTAAAAAAAATGTTCATATAGTTTCTTGCTAATTCTTTTTTCTAAAGAAAGATCTGTCTGTCCCCCGATATCTCCAATGGTTCTCAATTGAATGAAATTTTGTGGGAGGATTGACAATATGGTATGAAAGAAGTGATTAAGATTTGGAACGGATCCATGCACAATTACCTCCCCCTACGTCGTAGTTATATGTCCACACCACATATCGCCAAAATGTCATGTCTGTCTACACGATATCACAAAAAGTTCTCAATGAATTTCATTGCAATTTTGTGGAAGGGTGCGCAATGGGATACGAAAGAAGTGATTAAATTCTGGGGCGGATCCATGCACAATTACTTCCCCTGACAATGACGCTGTCAAAGGTATGCGCTCTCTGGGTGCTTTCTAGTTTTTAAGATACTGAATAAAAACATTTTCATGGCACCCATACTTATTTTCTTCATATTATTTCAGAACTGAAAAATTGAAAACTAAAGATGAATGGAATTGTTAGTAAATGTAGGCTTAGTCCATCACATTCAATAATATGGGAGAATCAGGATGAATAGAATTCGTACAAAACTTCTAGATATCCTGGGAAGAGAGCACTTTCTGTAAGGGGGTGGGGGTCGTGACATCAACTATGGACAGTGTTGCCGATTTAGCGCGTTTCTTGTTTTGGCAGTGCAAAAGGGGCTAAATTAGCGCGTTTGCGCCTAAACATTTTGGCCATTTTCAACGTCTTATTGACCATGTTTGACCATTTAAAAAAGAATCTGGCACTTTTTAGCAGTCAAACTAGCGCGAAAATATTTTTTGAGTTGACAACACTGACCATAGGGCCGCCACTGAACGTATGCGCATCTAAATTGTTTTATCATTGCTTTTTGTTTTCTTCTGAATTTATCAAACTCAATGTTGCTGCTTAAGATACAACTTTTCAACAATCAAAATGTTCAAAATCTTTTTTAAGAGTGATTTGACCATTTTTTAAAGTGCTTTTTCACGAATTAGAAAATCATTATATTTTAATTTCTTTCTTTACAATCCAAAGAGATAAATTCAAATATTGATCCAATGTCAGTAAATGTGGTAATGAAACATTTATTCGAACTTCGCAGTTGATCAGATGGTTTCGGGTTTCGGGAATATTGATTACGGTAAGTAGAACATCTGGCACAGGATTTCCCTGTCGGCCCCCAAAGTATAATGTCTGATTCCAGGGGACCCACTCCCCCGGGCAGCAACTCCCCATTGCATAAGAGGGAATTGGGCAATCTTTGTCCCTACCCAAGCGTATGGGTCCGCGCATTAAACTCGACCTTGTGTAAATGTGTCACATTACGCCCCCCCCCCCCCCGTGGGGAGGCGAATACCTGCTCGGTTCTGTTGGTGTGGTCCAAATGGTAGAGCTGAGAAGAAGTGTAGTGTAAAGAATGGTGAAACCGGTCTCATTCCAAGACTTGGATCGGGTGGTCTTGGTACGACGAATTTCGAATTTTTACCCGATATGGATCGGGTGGTCTTGGTACGACGAATTTTTACCCGATTTGGATCGGGTGGTCTTGGTACGACGAACTTTTACCCGATTTGGATCGGGTAGTCTTGGTACGACGGATTTTTACCCGATTTGGATCGGGTAGTCTTGGTACGACGGGTTTTTACCCGATCTGGATCGGGTAGTCTTGGTACGACGGATTTTTACCTGATTTTTTCTTTGGAAAAAATCTGTTGCGCTAAAAAGATTCATCGAGAAGAATTGTCGCCATTGTTTAGCCATTTCGAGACTCCTGTGCCTAGGCGTATGAGCCAGGAAGCGGGGCAAGTACCGAATTCGGGCAAATCAGTGTCAAATTTCGGGCAAATCTGGCTTTTTAACTAGGCCGTTTACCGTGACATATATACCCCGAGGTTTCTATGACGGCTAGCTGGGATATAAATGTTCTGTAGATCTCTTATAGAATCCTACTGGGCATTTTAATTAAATTCAGGCATTAAGTACCTTAGGTTAGTCTCAATGGGAGGGTTCACTTTCCTTTAACTTAAAAAGTAATAAATAAAAAGAAATAATGTAGACTGCAGATAAGAACAAACAAACAAACTTTTTTTAAAAACCTGTCAATAATCTTGCCGCGTATTACCGTTGTGAACGACTTGTTTTCGGGATAATCTCTGTAGACGCGATTCCCATTATATTATGATTGTTGTTCGTTGCTGATGGGCTAGTCGGGAAGGGGGGGGTGGAATATTATCAAGATGGGCTTGAGCACTCACCGCAGGAGGACAACGCCCATAGTTTCGTCTATCCTAAAATCTAATTACATTGACCCACTTCAAATATTTCAATGCTGGTAAGTAAATATTTGATGTCGTTTTATTTTTCATAACTGAAGCGACGAAAACAAATTTCTATGCATGAACACACAGTCTAGGCAATAAGTAACAACATAAAATGTTATTTTGTTTTTTTGTCCCCGGCGGGGAAAAAAGCCGGGGGCTATTATTCACTATGGGTCGCTGTTGTCATTGTCTCCTTTTTCTCAATTGGATAACTTCGTTATTCCATAATATTTTTCGATGGAATTTTGTAGGTAGGCTTCTGTGAAGGTTCTACCTGGGGGTGGCGAGTTATGGCCGATCCGATTGTTTGTTTACATTTTATAAGCAAAACACGTTGTTTTGGGGGCCTTTTGGCTAAGATCAAAGTGTAGTGTCTGTTCTTCGAAACCGCCATGGCCTCGAAGTTCAGAGAACCACGGCCCTTCGTGGTATCGTCCTGGGAGAAGTTGCACTGGATATCTTGGCCAGCTGGTCGGGAGGCGATCACCATTAGCATACTCAGGATTCGTCTCAGTGACAGGGATTTGGGATGCCCCCTCAAGTCTCTAGTCACGGGGACATGGGACCCTCCTACTGAATTCGGCACTAAATGACCCACCAAGGGTCGATGTGCCGTTAAACAAAACAATCAATCAACGTTGTTTTTGTTTACAATTGGAAAGATTTCTCTGAAATTTGGCTATGATGTAGATAAAACCACAAGAATTGAAAAATGCTGTGTAACGGTCGATCCGATTGTTTGTTTACATTTGATACGTAAATAACCATATGTCAACGTGCAAGAAATATTGAACTTTGGAACTTCTGAATTGTTATACAGGTTCTTGGGCACTATTTCAATCGTTTTCTGCCGGGGCCCTTTTATGCTTTTAAGATTTAAAAACAACAAAACTTATTTAAACACTTGTCATCTACTGGGAGCGGTTAGGGTCAATTCTGGGTCCTTGTCATCTACTGGGGGTGGTTCGGGTCAATTTTGGGTTTACTGTTTTTGCCTAAGGGGTCACTTTTTGTTATCGGCCTTTAAAGACCGTTGTTAGAAGACCTCCCTTCCCCAAGTAAATGTTTGATATCGGGGGGGGGGGCACACTTACTTAACCCAATTAAAAAGTGCAGCAATAAAATGTCCTCCTAGGGTAAGAGACATATCATTCGCTTCAGGGTCGCCGTGGTGGACACCTGTTAAAAGCGTCACTAACACAACTTCTTCCCCTTTTTCCTTTCTTTTCTCAAGGCAAACCGACCCAGGGGGAACAAAGCTACATTTCCCATCGAATTCGCTATTGATGGCTTCAACAGCCCTTCTTACCTAGTTTTTATTGTATTCATTTTTATAAATAAGCGTTATACAGAGGACAGTGTTGCCAATTTAGCGCGTTTCTTGTTTTGGCATTGCAAAAAGCGCTAAATTAGCGCGTTTTCGCCTAAAACATTATGGCCATTTTTGGTAATTAAACAAAATTTAGCATTTTTTTAGCAAACTATCGCGAAAATATTTTTCGAGTTGGCAACACTGCGTAGTGGTTAACGAGTTAGTCTAAGTCTTTCGGACCATTGTAATGACTTCGATTCACTCTGGATGCTCCTCACTTGTAGCCTTGTGCCAAACTAAACTCAGCTGAGTAAACACTCCAAGTGTTATGAGTATTTACTAGGCTAAGTTTAGTCAAGTACAAGGCAACAAGTGTGGGGGAACCCTCAGTGCCGGATTTTAGTCCTAAACAACTTAAAACAAGCTACAGCTTTAGGGTCTCCTCACGAAATGTTTTCTAACAAGAGGCCTCAAATCTTTATATAACTTAGGATCTCACCAAGTCTAAATCCGGCAGTGGACACCTAGTTAGGATCGCACTCATTCAGACCTGAAAAAAAAGGTTATTTTCAATTCTATAGGCTCTAGAACAGCTATTTCAGTGTATCGAAAACCTATCTTAACCCGATTTTAAATCAACAAAATTCGGGAGACTTGGTATGTCTGCAAATAAGAGGGAAAACATTTTGACAAGCAGATTTTTGTCAACGCGAGAGATTCGTACACATTCATTACATGGCGGGGGGGGGAGCAATTGGCTTCAAAGTGCGGGAGGACACACGAAATGCGTAAATCTGCTCATTACACACACGTAATACTAATGGTTGGTCTGCTGATGGACTCTAACTAACGGTTGCCTCACGGCGAGCGCGCCCATATAAATGCTATGAATTGCTTTTACGATATAATTATCGGATAATATAAAAAAAATCTCAATGGGGGTTGTAGAGAATTTGTGCAGGTGTAGAGGTTAGAGGTAACAAGTCAGTCAACAACATACAATGATCTCTTTCTTTTATTTCCTATTTTCATATTCATATAAAATAATCCCTGTAAAAATGCAACCCGTTTTAGAGGGGAAAAATGAACCGGGTTGTTGTTTTTGGTGACATCACCCAAAACGATGAGAGAGAAGTGTTGGCCTTTTTAGCCCAACCACTGGCAACCAACAGTGTTGCCAATTTAGCGCGTTTCTTGTTTTGGCATTGCAAAAAGCGCTAAATTAGCGCGTTTTGGCCTAAAACATTTTGGCCGTATTTGGCTATTTTGACCATTTTTTAGCGTCTTTTTTGTGGTTTGTTGGCCATTTAAAAAATTTTTAGCGCTTTTCGGCAGTCAAACTAGTGCAAAAATATTTTTTGAGTTGGCAACATGGTAAGTGGCAACCAGCCTTTTAAGTAAGTAAAAAGGTGTGCTTTATCGTAAAAGGAAATCTATTTCAGTTGTTAAGAAAGAAAATACTTTTTGGCTAGCGAGTTTAATTTTCTTTTTCTTGAGGGAGATTTTAAACCACGTATTCTTTTGAAATTTTGATCTTTCTTTTTTTTCTTCCCCATACTTTTTTTTCGAGATGCTATTAAAAGTTTTAAAAAAGAAAGTATGAGACCGGTTAAAAAGAAAAATCTAAACTAAGAAGCAATAAACAAAGCACACAGTCATTGATCTTTTTAAAACTAATTGAAGCTTTTGAATTGGCGAAAAAGAAAAGAAAAGGTAGAAATAAAACAGAAATCTTGATTTCCCGTTGGTAAAATACTGACCCACACGCGAATGTTACACACCTGTCTACACCTTCTTTTTGGGGAGTGACAAGTTTAAAAAGAACGATAGGGGTTACAGTACACTAAAGGTAGATAGCCGAGAAACCTTTTATCTGGGCTCTGTGTTTTGTTTGGTTTTCTTTCCTCTCCTCCGCCCACCAATAAACTATAAGGTTATCAGGTCTGTTTTTAAGCAAGAAATTAAACAATATAATACATGTCTGATCTATAATTAAATAGTAATAATACCTACCTTCATTAAAACATCATTTGCAACCACGGAAGCAGTAACCCAATAATAGCAACATCAGGTAAGACGTTTGAAAAAACGAATGAGGGTGAGGGTTCACTCAGGTATGTGTCGCGGGGAATGTTTGTGATACAAAGAAGAAAAAAAGGGTCCCTAGTCTGTGTCCCTATCAGGGGTTTCTGTACACAATCAAGTGTCGTTCCTAAGGACCTTTTTTTCTCCTTTAAAGTAAAACCAGTGAAAATGAACCGGGGAAAATGAACTCTTAGTGTCCTAAGGGTGGGGAATAATTTCACACACAAAATAGATAAACGTAAATATTTGTAGTGTTCAAATGTTGATTTATGTTATTGAGATTTTATAAAATTAAAACAAATATTTCCACAAGTTTTTCTTACAAAATAGGCTTTTCATAAAAAAAATTCATGAAAGAATAAGTACTGAAAATTTTTATTAAAATCTGAAGATTAATATATTATTGGTATATTTTGAAAATATTGGGTGTGGTTGTCGCTTTGTTTGTGAAAGGTGCGCACACGTCGTGGGGGTACGAACAAAATAGAGTGTTTACCTACTTAAAAAATCTTTTTTAAAAACAACTCCGAAAAACATTCTTGAATAATATCATTGACAACAGTCTTTAGTTGTCCGAATTTTTTGTCAATGTTTTTTTTCTTATCCCCGGTGGTAAAAAAGCCGGGGACTATCATTCGTTCTGTCCTTTATCTCAATTGGATAACTTCGTTATTCCTTATTTCAGTGAAATTTTGTATGTAAGCTTGTGGGGAGATTTTACCTGGGCGGTGGTGAGTTATGGCCGATCCGATTGTTTGTTTACA
>VCCN01002125.1:2761118-2800069 GCA_006491835.1 Architeuthis dux | reverse complement strand
AATATTAAATTATTAGATATTAGATTAATAAACTTAAATGGACCCTTGGTATGTCACCAGACTGCTGAGCTCCAGGGCAGCTGTTGAAATCGCAGCAATTTTGCTTAATTTTATAAATCAGTTTGCTTTAGCATGACAAAACAGCGAACAAACCAACAAAAAAAGTGACAACGGATTTTATATAATAAAATGAGATACTTTATTTGCTAGCCTATTTAGATGTACTTTTTAAAAAATAGATATCCACATATTACACTGCATCTAATATGCTGGTATTATGGTTGGAAGGCAGAGCATCAAATTCCCAAGCGATATAATCTGAGAATTGGTATGATTTGCTGTGAGCAGCAAGTACAAAAATTGTCATTGTAAAACATGTCTTATAGGCCATTTTTTTACAGATACAATTTTAAATAGTTATTTGTTATTATCGGAAGTTTTCGAGTCCTTAACAGCTAGGATGTTAAACTAATTTTCAAATTAGAGCATAATGCTGCTCAAGCTGCTGATAACGTCAGTATTGGGAATGGACACTATTACAGTTTGGACTGTAGTGCATTGGTTCAATAGGTTCAGGTCTGGAAATAAGGATAAACGTATAGGGAGGCACAAATCTGCTCTTAATGATGGAGAATTATTGACAGCCGTGGCCAACGAACCACAAACAATGGTTCGGGCACTTTCTGCAGACTTTAGGACTTCAACAGTGACCAAATTAGTCACACAATTGCTTTTTAGTCAAAGATAAGAGAAAGAAAGCTGAAAGCTACTAAAGACCGACCCTCAAGGCACGTGTTGAACCCATAAGGTGGCAGATTGCTAAGTGCCTTTCTTTAAACAAGATGCTTACTAGCTTCTACAGCGAGACTGACACTAACCTTTTTTGGGGGGCTACAGGAGAATGGCGGATGGAAGATATTTTAAAATGTTTCCTTATATCATTATTACTTATGTAACCTTTAGCATTCTGCATTCTGTTTCAAGGTCGCAAAGATGTTGTGCGCTTAGTAATTTTGAAAGCCTGTAACATGTATGACTGAAATTGACACGATAACACAACCTACAAATTCAAACAGTAACCGGACAAATCGGCTGTGGACAGTTCAGATCTGGACAAGTCTTCCACGGACAACTCGGCCGCCAATATTTCAAACAGACATTTTTCTGCCGCGTTTTGTTTTAAAGGCCAAAATGATTATCTAGACAGGATTTAAAACGATAGAATCAAAATATATAAATCTAATGCAATTTACAATAATAATAAGTTAATTCATGTTTGTTGTTTAATGTTTTATATATCTTTTTATAGCTAGTTTGTTTATTTTCTCAAGTAATGTTATTTAATTAAAATGTTTTACATTTACAATTTTAATGATTGAATATTTGATAAAAAATAGAAAAAGATTTTGTCAAATAGGTAGATAACCGACTTTTTGATAACAATAACATCAAGTGTACCACATGACGAAATCGACTACAGCTACACAAAATAGGCAAAAACAAATGCAAGGAAACATAGTTGATTGCCACAAATAAACAGAAAGCTTAAATATTAGTATAAATTTGTTTTAACGCTGTTTTCTGTGGAAACTTTCATCACATTGCAGCAATTTAATTTCTCTGCTGTGAAGTCTTTCGTGCTGCACCAACTTTATTCTACAATCAACTCATCTATTTTGTGCATCCATATTTTTTTATGAAAATAGAAAACATTTTTAAATAAAAAAAATTAAATAACATTACTCGAGAAAAACAAAAACTAGCTAACAAGTTGAAAAAAGATATATAAAAGACTAAACAACAAACATTAATTAACTTATTGTAAAGTGCATTAGATTTATATATTTTGATTCTATTTCATTTTAAATCCTGTCTAGATAGTCATTTTCACCTTTAAAAAACGGAATGTGGCTGAAATGTCCAGGTTTGAAATATTGGCGGCCGATTTGTCTTAGATTCAATTCAAACACACTATCATTTGGCGATCGCAGTTGCCTGCAGTGGCAGAACCAACTTTACAGAGGAGCCTGCAGAGTGCTAAAGGTTTAAATTGTTAAAATGGAACTTATAAGGATCTCTTGGAGACACCATCTTTGTATTTTCTCTTATGAACATAAAAAAAATGTTACAGCTGACCCTGAAAATATTAATATTGTCAAAAGCTTCATTTTAGTAATATTTTTAGCAATATGAGATATATTAAAAACTGGGATGGGGGTCATCAGTGGTAGGCGAACACACAGACACACACAAAAAATAAGAATATTTGAGAAACGAACACCATGCTTATAGAAAGAGCGGCCACTGGGAGTTATTAGAAAAAAAGGGGTCGGCTAATTTATTATTGTCTACGTGGTGATGCCAAACTGCAGGTGCTTGATACGAGCAAAAAAAGAGGGAAGAAAGAAAGAATCACATCGTGATGATCGTTGAAAATATCATCATCATCATCATTATTGTTGTCATCATCATCATGAAAGTCAGAGTCTGATTCAGCGAGGTGGGTGGGTGACGGTGAGTGGCCCTGACCGGGGTCAACCGGACTGGGCTCAACACGGGGCTCCAAGTCCCCAGACTGACCCAGATCACTGGATGTCATGGAGCAACCCGAGTCCATGTTATCTGAACATCCAGACCCCGAACCCTGTGCAGAAAATAAATGGGAATAGTGAATGAACGAGTGCCAACGACAATAACAAAAAAAAATATTTAAAAAATCCTTTTTTTTATGTACAATAAACTATGAAAATTAAAACGGAAATATTTTCTTTCAGTTTTCTAGACGTTTTATTTTTTTTTAAATCTTAAAATTCAAAAACTTATAAACGTTGTCCACCTTGAGTATTGGATTGATGGATGTACATGTTACGGCTGTTTAGGCCATTTTCAAACATCCCAATTGCTAAATCATCAACATCCAGCAAGCATTTGTAGGCCTGAGCAAATTTTTATAAAATTATTATTGATTGGTTCTTTCTGAACTAGTTTCGACCAATCAAACTTCATCTCTTATAGAAGCTTCATTAGTCATATCTCTTATGTAAATCTTTTGTCTCCTGCTCAGCCCTACACATTCAAACACAACCCTGCAGTTATACACATTTTCAAACTAGAAAGCACTCAGCACACACCTCTGCCAACGCCATACACTAACTAAAAACTAAATGAAAATCAGTTCATCAGCTATGATGCACGAGAGGTAATTGTGTAAGTTTCGATTTTCTGTATTTCGGACTATTGTCTTAATATATGAAAAAATATCTTTCAATTGAAAAAGAAATTCCTGAACGTCAAAAGTTAATCAATTCTTCCTTAGCTCATGGCCCACCCTTCCATAAAATTTCATTGAAATTTGTTGAGAACTTTTGGAGATATTGTGTGGATGAAAAAATCTCTCAATCGAAAAAAAAAGAAAAAGAATTCCTGGATTTGTCTTGAAACTTAATAAATTCTTCCTTGACGCATGGCCCACCCTTCCACAACATTTCATTGAGAACTTTTAGAAATATTGTGTGAACAGACCGATGAACATGAGTGAATACATATACTTCCTCCAACCTAGTTGGCAGGGGCAGTGACAAAGTGCAGAGGGGAATGATATCACTTTGGCAGGGGCAATGACACAGTGCAGAGGGGAATGATATCACTAAGAACCAGTGACACAGTGCAGAGGGGAATGATATCACTAAGAACAAGAACAAGTATTCTAAACGTCTTAAGTAACCTCATCCCTAACAATTGAAAGGAGAGAATAATCTTCCAGAAACTATGCTTATTGATTTTGATCGACTTTTTCCCAATAACCCTTTGTAAATAGACGTTGATTAGCTTTCCATTTAAAGTGATTCCAGTATTTACAAAAGAAACCTCATTGACAAAAACATTGCTAACATACTACCTTTTCTTCATGTATCATTTTTTGAGTTTATACATGTATAAAAGGCAGATTTTCTCAGGTCATGGTGAAATGCGGGAAGCAAGTAAAAGCGAAGCCAAGATATCATTTATGACCAGAAACAATTGCTCTAATCAATGAATAACCCGAAATTCTTTAATTGATCACCCGAGTCCTCTGTGTAAAAGCTTTTTAAAATGACTTTCCCTTTGCTTCTCATAACAAGAGGAAAAAGGAAGGAACTAGAAGCAATTATTACCAGTAATAACAATTGCTTTAATCAATGAATAACCCTAACACTAGATTCATCAATTAATCACCACTAAGTTTTGTATGGTGGATATGGTTGGACAATGTGGAAAAGAAAGATTGAGAAAAGTGTGTTACGTCTCAAACATGTTTATTATCATGAAGATAAAACTTTATGAATTTCGTCGCTGCGACGTCATCAGAAGAAATTTGAACATAGTAGAGTCGTGCGATCATCCATGTGGTATGGTGTGAATGAAACGAGATGTGTTTTGTATATGCCATGTGACCTGGTTTGTTAAATGGGGAGTTACTTTTTTGAAAGGGTCAGTGTATGGGTTTTTGAAGTGGGTGGCGGTGGGGTGTTTAGATAGTGGCTGTCTTCTTGGGTCTGATTTATTCCTCTTAGTGACACGCACACACATAAGCAATAAATCAGACCCGCTTAAAAAAACCCAGAGAAGACAACCACTATCTAAACACCCCACCACCATCTTGTTTCATTCGCACGACTCTGCTATGTTCAAATTTCTTGTTGTTCACCCTAACCCTAAATTCATTAAATCACCACAAACCTGTGTATAAAAGCTTTTTTTACATTAAATTCCCTTTGCTTCTTGTTGCTTTCTGTTCCCTTGTATTTAATCATTGCATTTTTGAAAATGGGACTGTGTTAAAATACGAGAAGCAAAGCCTGTAGTGGCAGCTCAAACCTTTTTCTCAGAGAACAAAGTCGCCTACCGAGAGCGAAAGGTTAATAATATGTCTAAAAGCTTTTTTAAATTACATTCCTTTGGCTTCTCGTATTTTACAGGGACCAGATTTTCTAATAAATATCTTTTTAAAAAAGACTAACAAAAACTTTTCAGAGAATATATTTTGTTGTACTTCTCTTTGAAATGAATACAAAACTCTCCTAAATTTCTGCAGGATTTCTAGGCTTCCTGTCACCATGGTGCAAGCTTTTTCAATTTCTTAGTTTTGTTTACAGTAACTGCATTTATTGGTGAAAAGAAGTCAATCTTTGTATTCATTTTCAAGTGAATTTTACATAAGTGCAAAAAATCTTCTATGAAAAGAATCCTTGTCCCACTTTTTTAATACAGGGTGTGGCTATTAAATAAAAACACTAGTCTTATGCAAGTTAAAGTACAGCTCGCATGCACTAATCAAGTGGTACTATTAACCAAGCATAAACAACCCCTGAAAGTTTCAATCTGGTTGCATCTTCAGTTCGATGTTATGCATCGCTTGAAGCAGACATGTTTTTCTGACAGGTCGTAAAAATGGTCAGTTCAAAAATCGAGTAACGCATCAATTTAAAATTTTTCTGTGAAACCCTTTTGTCTGCTAACTGAAACTTATGGGGAAGAATGTATGTCATGTAACTCATGCAAGCTCACAAGGCCTCAAACCCATGAAAATCAGTAGAATTCACACTTTTCATGGGTTTGAGGCCTCGTGAGCTTGCATGAGTTACGTGACTGATCATCATCGTGTAATATCACGTGATCACCAAATATTACACAATGATGATCAGAAATACAACCTCAGGCTATCAAACAGAAAATGTGAAACATGATCAGACCAGCAAGGAGTCGTGATATCACATGACTTGCAGTCTGTCTCCTAGCAATTCAAATATGCGTTAAACTGGCCTACATACTACTACTAATGCTCACGCAAACTCACACGAGTTCACATGACATAGTAGCAATGTGTTCTCGCCTTTAGACTTTCACAAAACTTCTAGTGCTACTCTAGAGGATGTAGAAGATGATAAACGTAGTGGATGCCCCCATGCACGTCAGGAACTGTGTCTCTCTTTATCGAGGGAGACTATTCCTGTAATCATTCTGATGTCGAGTTGTCAATCATTTCAAACGATTTGTTTGAATTATTGAACATTCGAACCAGTTCTTGACGTGCATAGACATCCACAACATTCAACATCCACAACATTCAACATCCACTTGACCTTCAACATCCACTTGACCTTCACACATTCTCACATTGAACACACAACATGCATTCCTCTCCATAAACCTCAGTTCGCAGATGAAAAGACTCGGTTAAACAACTTTTTCCACTTCAGTAAAAGTTGTTTCATCTGAGATCAATGTCCAAAGAGAGAGTTGTTTAATACAATCTATAATTCCCACTGCAACACTTTCAAAAGAAGAAGAAGAAGAAGCAGAAGAAGAAACCTCATCTTCCCAATGGGAGATAAACATTAAAAACAGGTCTCTACAATTCCGCTGCCAATGAATCAATATTTACTTATGGTTTTGGGACCTGAAGCAAAACTTGAGTAGTGGCCACAAGGTCACCGGTTCAATCCCTAGGTTTGGGTTAGAGAAGTTCTTTATTCAAACATGGAAGGAAAACATGACTTTGAACAAAGGCAAATAAAATCCATGTATTATTCAATAACAAGTAACGATTGTATAAATATACAACTGAAGAGATACAACACTGGTCTCTCGGGATTTGTTTTTTTTTGCAGAACGACTCAAGTAACCAATAGATAATTGGATGTAGAGCATCAGGAACAATCTATAAATCAATAAAGTCAGTCTATATCACTGGTCTGTGGGCCCAGTTGAGGGGAGTTGCCCAGAACCGAGTCTCCAGGCGTGGTTACAGCCTTATGCTCTGTAAGAACTCTACTGGAACAGACAACAAGACATACCATTGGTCTCACTCTTTCCTTTACTCACCCAGGTCTCATCACTTTTAATACTATCTCTCTATATACTTTAACATAACCTCCCCTTCAACACGAGTATCTCTCTCCCTCTCTCCTCATTTTCTCTTCCTCTTCCCCACAGCATTTCTTTCCCCTCAAGTATAAAATACAGATCCATCATTTTCAGTTGGATAAAAATAGAAAAATGATTCCAGGTTTCCATTGACAAATGATTGGTCAAGGCAAAGGTCGGTGGGTGAAAATGGTCAGGAAATCAATGCAACTTCTGACCATTTTCATCCAAGTGTGGGACACCCAGGAAGAATCGAACGGCCTACTAGATTGCTCATTAACCGTTACCCCATAGCAAGGCACTCATATAATTATTTGCTAAACTTAGCTTAGTCTGTAGAGCACACAGTAAGGATCAAACTCACTACACTGGTAATGGTCTGCAACACTAGCTCATTAACCATTACACCACGGCAGGGCACCTATATTAGTCATGAAAGTTAAAAAGCTCATAACAACAATGATATAGTCTCCTCCCTCACATATACCAACAGCCAAACTGACTCGGATCCAGGATTAGAAGAATCCATTAGACTTTGCAAGATTTTATAAACTCTACCATTATCTTCAAGGTGCAGGGTGGCCAAATGGTTAACAGAATGGAATTGGCGAGCAGAGTTCAAAATCCGGCTGTGAGAGTTTGTGTTCACTTTTCACTAATGCCCTTGGGAAAGGCATGAATCCATCTATCCTCCTCCAGCTATGGGTGAATAATGGGCTCTCTAGTCATGGTTGGCAACCGATCTAGGAGACAACTCTGATTTCAAACCAGCCTGAAGAGGGATAGGCTCTGTCAGGCTATCTTGTCCTTGACACACCTATGATGAAATCATCTGTGGTGCCCCAAAACCCTGCCCTTACGGGATAGGTAGAATAAACGTAAGATAAACATTATCTTCAAATCCTCAAGATTTTTATTTTTTTAAATTTTTTAAAAATGTCTGGTAATAAAGAAAAAAGAAACCTCATGTTTTCCAATACATGTATTTCATGAAACGTGTTCCCACATTCACATCTAGTCTATTCTAGGACCCGGAGAAGTCAAAGATTTCATGAAATACATGTATTGGAAAACTTGAGGTTTCTTTTTTTCTTTATTACTACTTAAGCTCTGAATATTTCAACATTCATAGAGCACTTCATCAGTATCTTAAATACTACCGATTCCAAACACTCATAGATGAGAAATAATATTTATTGGTTCATAATAACCTGTACAGCCGGTTTCACAATTAGATCATCTGATGATCGAATTGTGAAACTGGCTGTGCAGGTTGTTATGAACCAATAAATATTATTTCTCCAATATACGCTCTAGTAATGTACTGAGCTTTCTTTGGTTGAAAACAGAGGTCTACTAATATATCTATACACAACTGTGTCGCATATTTATGACTACTTACTATATAATATCTATATATAGCCAACCAAAAACACAAAAAATAATGGCTGGCAAGAGTTTGCAAGAACTAATAGGAGTTAATTAGTTTCAAATGATTCTGCTTCTTAAATATAATTAAATTAATAACAAAGGAAGAATAGATTTGCCAGGACAAAAGCCTTCAAGAAAATGGCACGGTACATTGTTATTCAAGACATGTGGCCCTACTTAAACCCGATTTCTTTTGTGTATAGTACGAAAGAAGACGACAAACTGGCTGGGGTCACCTACTTTCACTTTATTGCATTTCAACTCTGGTTACATTTCAGAAGAAATGTGACCAGATTCAAGTTAGGTCCGTCTTGTCAGAGATACGGACTGGCCAAGTAATAGTAGTAACAGTACCATTAGTAATACCATAAACTATTTATAGCTGTCACTCTTCTTGTTGTTGGCCTATTCCTCGCTTGTGATGATCAGGGGGAGGACACTCGGCCCGCCTGTGCTGGTTGGAGATCAGCACGAGCACGTGTCTACTCTTGAGGCTTCGTGCCCCTCCTCAGTGGGCTGAGATGGCTAAGGTGGTTGCCAAGCCGTAGGTTTTCTTCTTCTTTTTTTAGATGGACTGCTTTAGAGGGCCGAGGGGCTCCATCTGCCCTACTATTTTACACATAGCTGGGAAAGTGGATTCATGCCTTTGCCAACAAACTATTTCAGCCAGAATTTTTAACTCGGTTCACTGATTCCATTTTCAGTATCGTCAACAGTTAGTCCCCCCCCCACACCCCGTGTTAGCACACATATACAAGGTGTCACAAAAATAACTCCCAATTTGTCCCAAAATTAATGCCAGTTCTAAAGGAAGCAACTATTAAATAGTTGTTTCCCTTAGATAGAACTGGCGTTAATTTTGGGACAAATTGGGCGTTACTTATGGGACACTGTTGCATTTCTAATGTTATAGAAAATCTGTGCAATACAAATAAGCATTATGTAGGCCAAAAATTCAAGTTAGATGAAATGCCCCCCCCCAAGCAAATGGCTAACAATCCTAGCCCAAAGGCAATATTGATTTTTATATGTATTAACAAATTAAACACTTCATCTTAAACTCTTTGAACACGGGCGGCTGAGACAGCTTTAGTGCCCCTCTTTTGAAAGTCCATAAACAAGAATGTAAACAAAAGGCACGTGTCGGCAGCCAAACATTGATACGTTCCACCTCCCCAGGAATTATGACCCTGATCTGACCTGGGCACATTGATCAGACACAGCGCACGTTATATTTGCTGTTTGTCTGCCCATGTGAGCTTTCGTGCTCCCGGAATTGTGGCCCTCTGATCAATGTCCCCAAAGTCAGATTATGGACAGACACAGCGTACGTTATATCTGCTGAGGCAGTCATACATGCGAGGGGTCAGTGTTCAAAGGGTTAAAAAGATTAAACGATTGGAGATAATAAATTGTATTCTACCAACCAGACATTCAGATTTTACATACATTGTTTTTGAATACATCAATTATGACACTTATTTTCCTTATATCGATTTTGGGATTGTAAATTAGGAAGAGAAGGGGTTTCATGAAGTGCATAAGAGCAGAATGGTAACAGGGAAAATGTATAGATATAATATAAATCATTGGCACTGTTTACTTTTGCTAAAAAGAATGGACTCTCCTGTCCTCAGTAAAAGTCAGTAAACACTTTTATCCTTTTCACTACAGGGGATTAGTATTAAAATGATGATACATTGTAAATTTCTATGCTTTCACCAAACTATTACATATCCGCATTCCAAACATGAAACCAGTGAACAGCAAAACATTATTCTTCTCTTTAAAGAACCTGGAGAGGACGAAAAAGAAACAAGTAGCAAAGCTTGTGTTTTCTAAATATCAGTTTTCAAGTGTGTTTTCAGTCCAGATTTAAATTCTAGCCATTTAAAGTGAACTACAACACACTTTTTCGTTGTTTATACAATTTTTGACAGCATTCGGCAACATTTGTTTCTGGGATAAAACTATTTGTTTCCAATTGATTTTTCAAGTTAATCCCCAATAAAAACGTCCGAAACAAAAATAAATAATCATTGCATCAAAAAGAAAAACGAAAAATATTGTCCAAAATGCAATATGATTCATTGGGAAATGAAAAAGTTATAAATATATATATGAAGTTAATATTAGTTATAAACACTGTATCGTCTGCTTTCTTTCTTGTACTTTCTATTTTTTATCTTGAGACTTGATCTAAAAACATTTTTTTTTAAAAGGAATAATATGACGTAGTGTGACAATAAAAATAAATTCCTCTTTCTTCACCCACACTCTCTATCTTTCCTTTTTTAGGAACGCTTTGAACCGATTCAAATTTGTGTCTGAACAAAAAACCTTTTGCCATTCAAAGAACTGTTGACTTTCGTCGCAGTTCAAAAAAAAAAGGGGGGGGGATTTTAGTCAAACTTCACAATTTATTTCTATGATTCCACGAGAGATCTCTATCCAACTAAATCTATCAGAGCATCAGAAGATGCCTACTATATAGAGCAATGCTGACCTTTGCCAATCATTTGCTAGTGAAATGAGTTTGATCTTTATTGGGTGCCCCACTACTGTGGCCTTGTGCCAAGGCTGAGCTTAGTAAATGTATCTTACAAGACATGGAAAATGTAGACTCATTGTTTCAATAATCGATGTGAGCGCAAATGCAGACCCCACAAGTTGCAAATCTCCCAACTTATTTTGCATTATCACATTTTAGAGGTATCTTAATTCAATACCTCTGGCTACAATGCCTTGTTTCAGTTACTTAGAGGTCGCATACAGATAAACAGAATCAGACGTTTAGTATTATAGATAGATTATCTTTAAATTAAAAATAATAAATGAAATGAACAGGAAAAAAAACGAATGGAGTAATAAGAAATCCTGTTCATTAAGCCCAAACTGAAAGAACATAATTGCGTTCCTATAAGCCAGCAAGACATAAAAACATTTCTAATCAGCCGCAGTATGTGCTATAACGCTGGTGGATAAGGCAAAGCATCCCCCATCTCTGAAGAGACAACTCCCATTGGAGTATGAACGGCTGGTGACAAAGTCCTGGTTTCCTTTGTGATCTTTGCAAGTTTTAAGTCTGGCCGAGACCAGGACTTTATTCCTACAAGTTTGTATGACTAAGCCCCTTGGCAGGATGCGAGTCCACTGAAAATACGGGTGGGTGGTGAACACCAAAATAGCTAAATTGGCAACCGGCTACTGTGGCTTGTTTATAATGCGGTTGGCTTCCTTGGATCCCAACACCTATGTTATAATGTTATAATGGGGGATGCCTGTACTAAAGTTCTTTTTGGGGATTGTGGGGGGTCAAATTGCATTGTCGACACTTTAAAAATAGATTTTTTTGCAACACATTGCTTGATTTTGTTAGCCAAGGCAAATATATAATGTCATCCCGGCAGTTCAACTGACTCGGGAAAAGTATCTTTTTAAAGAGATACAAAATTATACTTAATTTTGTGACACACCTCGAGATTATAGGGCACACACTAAAGTGTTGCGACATAGTTTGGAAAGCTCTGCTATAGGGACTGACGTTTGCTCTTTCTTGCAGCCTAAATCTGCTTTTTGTATTATGGAACACACTAATGGAAATGAAAGTGCCATTTCTGTTTCTTTTTTAAAAACTACCTGCTACTCTGCACTAACTTCTTTCATTAGAGAAGCACAGTGTGTTGCTGTCTATCCTATTTATAGCCACTTTGGTACTTGCGGTCTGGTGTCTGGTTTCTCAAGTTTAGGAAGTCTGCCATCTTGGAAAGAGAAACGCTAGGCCAGTTTTTATGAAACTACAAAATGAAGAAATCTTCAATCAGTATTAGGATAAGAAATTTAATTCTTTCCTTAAATACAGGTACTACACCTTGATTAGTGCGGTTAATTCGTTCCAAAGTTTTCTGTACTGTTCAGAACCGCACTGTTCTTATTACAATTTAGCGTGTTTTTTTCTTTCAGCTTATACTTAGTTACATTAATTTGTACAGCAATACCATAACCGTACTACATCAAAACGGCACTGTTCACAGTCTTATTATAATTTAACATGTTTTTTTTCTTTCAGTAAAAGTGCACGATTCAAGGTATTCCTGTAATATACTGAACAGTATATTGTTTGGCTATTTTCAGTATTGGTACAAAATTCCAAATGTGAGATTAGTCTATAAGTCATGAAACTTGATACAAATTGTAATTCAATTGTGGGTTTGCTTCTCTTCTTCGGTTGTTTCACCTGAAAATAGTTCAACAAGTTTTGTAGGTAGCAGTTGTTTGGGGTTTGTGAGTAACCAACACAGTGAGGTGCCTTGCCGAGGTTATCAAGCTAGTCTTGCAGACCGTAATTGTTGTAGTAAGTCTGATCCTCACTGAGTGCCCCACACCTGTGGCCTTGAGTTGTACAGAGCTAAACTTAGTACAGGCCTCCCCCATGTTATAACGCGGTTTGTTATAGTGCAGTCCGCGTTATAACACGGGTGGATTGTAACACCAAAATATTAATCTAGCTCCAAAGTAGCTAAATCTAGCCATTTCGAAGCTAGATTCAGCTACTTTGCTCCAAAATAGCTAGATTCAGCTCCAAAATAGCTAAATTGATCGTGGCTCAGTTATAACACGATCGGCTTTCTTGGACCCTAACATCCATGTTTAATGTGGGACATCAATAATTAGCAAGGTGATACAGGGCTATCCGGGAGAATATAGCCTTCCTGATCAGCATTACAAGTTAACATTCTTTTTTTAAAACTTACAGTTGTTCAGTTAGCTGAGTGCATTCTTGAAAAAAATTCTTTTTTTTATTTCAATTCTACTATACTAGGGGTCGGCCAAATTACGACCTGTGGGCCAAATCTGTCCCGCTGCCTCATTGAATATGTGACATTGCCTAAAACAAACATTCCTTGTTTTCCTTGTCTGTCTATTAGGATTTACTTCTTTCCTTAAATACAGGTACTACACCTTGATTAGTGTGGTTAATTCGTTCTAAAGTTTTCTGTACTGTTCAGAACCGCACTGTTCCAGGTCTTATTATAATTTAACGTGTTTTTTCTTTCAGTTTATACTTAGTTACATCAATTTGTTATAGTGCAGTCCGGGATGACATTATATATTTGCCTTGGCTAACAATCCTGAATTCTATTGTTATCTAACCAAAGATAACAATAGAATTCAGGATTGACAAATAGAGAAAAAGTATCATTTTTGTGGCCTAGAGCTAAAAATGTTTTAACAATATGCATTCCCGCTGTTCTATTAATATACACACAATTTTAACCACAATTTGACAATACCCCCCCTGAAGAATTTCAATTCTTATTGATTGTTAGTACATGGAAACTTATGTAGGTATATATACTCCTATAATGAAAGACATTAAGGTAATTAAAAAGCAAGCTGTTTCCATAGGGGGTGCAATATTCCCTCTAATTTTTAGTAATCAGTATGTGTGTGTGTGTGTGTGCAGTATGTGTGCGTGTGTGCGCGCAAAAATCTTATGTTGTGTAAATTTTTTCCTCCCTGTGACAACAGTATTTGTGCAAATGTAAACTTGAAATTGTTCCAAGATAATTTTAGCACAGCCAATCTCTGATGGTTAATAAAACTATTGGCATGTTTTAATATAATACAACTATAATTGCATTCTATGAAGTAACATATTTAGTTAAGATTTTAACTAACTAGTTAACAGAAATAGTTAATTATAATATAATTATAAGCATAAGAGTATAATATAAGTATTAATTATTAAATTATTTTAGGTAACTAACCTTTTGTGCACACATTAATTTCTGTTCTGCACTGGTTGCAAAACATGTTTGCATGTGTGTGTGCACATGCACACAGCTTAAAGGCAACTATGCCTGCAATACATAAAAACATTTCTAATCAACCCCTCTCTCCCCCAGTACTATAGCCAAGAAAGTACTTTAACCAATTCCACAGTGAATTTCCTGGCAGACTTCTGTTGTCAAATGACCAATTGCTTGTCATTGGATGCTCTAATAGTCAAAGGATTATTAGATTTCTTGCTACAGGCCCCCCCCCCCGTTATAGCACAGTTAGCACTATAACGCTGGTGGATAAGGCAAAGCATCCCCCATCTCAGAAGAGACAACTCCCATTGGAGTATGAACCGCTGGTGACAAAGTCCCGGTTTCCTTTGCATGCCTCAACTTAGTGATCCTTGCAAATCTCAAGTTTGGTTCAGACCAGGACTTTATTCCTACAAGTTTTTATGACTACCCCCATGGCAGGATGCAAGTCCACTGAAAATGAGGGTGGATGGTGGACCCCAAAATATTAATTTAGCTCCAAAATAGCTAAATTGGCAACCAATGCAGTTGGCTTCCAACACCCATGTTATAACAGGGGAGGTCTGCACTAAAATTCTTTTTGGGGATTGTGGGGAGGTCAACAAGAGAAACCAAGAATCTTCCTTGGTTCCTTGGACAATGCAGCAATGAAAGGATTAAAGATTCATTGTTGTTTGGGAATCTTGGAATGGTCAGATTTCATTTTCAATCATAACAATATCTTCACTCAGAAGTACCTCTGTCAAAGCCATTATCACTGAAAACTGAATGAAAATCAATTCATATACAGTGTGTCCCAAGAGTAACTCCCGATTTGTCCCACAATTAATGCTGATTCTAAGGGAGGTAACTCGTCCGATTAATTATCAAGAGTATATAATTTTACCAGTAATTTTAGGCGTGCTGGGTTGCTTCCCTTAGATAGAACCGACATTAATTTTGGGACACTTCGGCCATTACTCTTTGGACACCCTGTACAGCTACGATACAGGGAAGTTTCGATTTTCTATATTTTAAACTATTGTCTTCATATATTAAAAATATTGCTCAATTGAGAAAAAATTCCTGGATACACCAATTTAATCAATTTCATCTTGGCCAATGGCCCACCCTTCCACAAAATGTCACTGAAATCCAATGAGATACCTCTATAAATGAACTGACTTGACACTAAGCTAAGATTTAGTAACCTTAGTTTTATGTTAAACTACCGAGTTATTTCTGCAAGTACCTAATGAGTCATACATAATATATTTTATCTCTACAGGACAAGTAACACCTTTAATGCATACGAAATAACACTGGCTCTCATCATAAGGCAGACCATTGAGCAAGGAATTGGAGAGACCAATCTTGGTCTAGATTTTACCCTTCTTAAATAATGCTCATTACCTACTTTATGGAACTATAATTATCAATCATCACATATATAACTAGAAAGCACTCTGAGAATGCATACCTCTGCCAACACCATTGTCACTTAAAAAGGAATGAAAATCAGTTCATATATAGCTAAGATGCAGGGGAGGTAACTGTAAACAGATTTCCTGGATCAACCCCCAAAGTTTAATCAATTCCTCCTTAGTTGATGACTCACCCTTACAAAAGAAATGTCATTGAAATTCATTGAGAACTTTTATAGATATTGTGTGGACAGAGAGACATGAGTGAATGCATATATCTTTTCCAACTTTGTAGCCAGAGGTAAATAAGAGCCGTGTCTGTCACATGTAGTATCAGTAGCAGCCATCAGCCCCTCTCCCTTGCTACCCTCTTATTAAACTACCTAACTTATAAGTGTTCAACAGGTTCAGCTGATGATTGCTACTGGTACTATAAGTGTGACTTCCACCGTGTCTGTCACACTTATAGTACCAGTAGCAATCATCAGCTGAACCTGTTGAACACTTATGATAACCGTCAACAAAGCGACAGGCCATGGACTAAACTATGATTAAAAGGAATGCCATTCAATAAAAAACAAAATTAGATTTCTTCTTTTAATGGCAAAGTTCAAAGAAAGCAACCCTGATTATATTTGTTGTAAAGAGAACACATGCTGTTCAACTTTCAAATTCATATAAAGAAAATAGAATGTCAATTTCAAGGGAAATAAATTCAATTCACAGATGAGTTCCACTATTTTCTATGCTATTCATTCAAGAGTTTGTCGTCAATTACAAACGAGTTAAAGCAGTTGGGTTAAAGGGTTGCTTCCCGATTATCTACAACCCTCAACACAGGGAAAATTCATCAGACATCATTGTGTAGCTCAGATTAATTACTGGAGAGGGGGACACTGGGGATGAAAATCAATATTTATAAGACTAATTCTTCACTATCTGAGCAATTCTTTCACTATTATTGTCAGAGTGAATATGGCTGAGGACCAACTTCGAGGCCAGAGCAAAAAGAAAATTGCTTCCCATGTTGCGACACACGAGGCAATGATTCATTTCTCAAATGATCCATGAAGACCCAATCATTGTTTGTAGCGATTGTAGTTTTTTTATGAGTGAAGGCCTGGGTGCTTGTATGATGCCCAAGATGAACTGCCCTCCTATTTATCCGGGGTGGGGGTGGGGGGGGGTCCATGCCTTTCCCAAGGGCTTTAGTGTGAAGTGAAGACAAACTGTCCCAGACAGAGTAGTCGGAGCCATTCAGCCCGGTAAGGCAGTCCATCTAAGAGAAGGTTACTCTGACAAAAAAACACCTGTGTTAGGCTAGCAACTCCACCCAGTAAAACCCCAACCCCAACCCCAACAGCATCACATGGTGGGGTTGCGACTCTATAGACCACAAGAAGTCTACGGGAATAAACAAAACAAAACCATCCTTTACTATTTGAGCAATTCTTTCTTTATATTTATATTGTCAGAGTCAACGCCACCGAACCGCTGAGCTTCTAGGCCAAAGCAGAAACAAGAGATGCAAAGAATGCAACGCATGAAGTAAAGCATTCACCAATTCTTTGGAATCCTCGACAACTGGACAACTGGTGCCAGAAGCAGAAAGAATGCCAGCAATTTTGGAAGAGAGTCAAAGCGACAGAAATTGAAGAACTGTCACTGAGCATTCCAAAGTGATTTTCCTTCATTTTTTTTTTTGGCCCATTTATCTGAGCAGAATAATTTCTTTTGATGCTGGGAGATGAAGAGGACTCAAAAAAAAAACTGATTCCAGACCGGAGAGAATCGTAGAACTCTTACGACAACACTCGTACAGGTTTTACTTTTCCCCCACAGCTTTGATATTAATGTGGATTTGTTACATATTTCTTTTCTAATGTAAGGTAGGTTACTTTAAGCATTAATCCATTAACTGGGGAGGATGGTGAAGAGTAACAATTATCTATTGCAAGATAAAAGCCCCGGCTCACAGATAGAACAGCATTAACATCAATCACAATAAAACAGAACATTTATTGAGTTAGCCATAGCATAACAATGACAGAAATTCCTGTCATTCACTTTCAATGGGTTAACATAATTTTTTCAATAACATTATTTACTATCTAAATATATACGCGCACACACATGGATACATATATCTATTTACATATACTTATTTTAGGAAACAGTTACATCAGTTAAAATTCTTATATACAAGGATTTGTGCATAATTCTTATATTTTAGGGTGTTCGGAAAGTAATTACGTATTTCACTGCTATAAATTATAAGCCAACCAACTAGATGCAAGACCGGGGTTAAATAGTACAAAATGACGTCTGTATTTAGTTCATCTCTTCTATCAGGCAGTGTGCCGTTTATAGTGTATCATAAAGTTGAACCCCAAGGAGGATTGAAACTTTAAAGAGCAACATATTCACCATTACTTATTGTATGAATTTCGAAAGGGTAGTATTGCCATGCAGACAATGAGAAACATCTGTGAAGTGTATCGACGAGGAATCTAAAATGTGCCTTCCCGTTGAGCTGCTGTCATTGATAATGATCGTGATTACATTATTGATAAATAGTATTTAATTAAACTTCACTGGCATTTGTTTTTATCTCCTTTTTGAAAATGCGTAATTACTTTCCGAACACAAAAATGCGTAATTACTTTCCGAACACCCTAATACAAGGATGTATGCATAATTCATATATACAAGGATGTGTGTGTGTGTATTGACTGAGCCTGCTGTGTGGCGGAGGTCCATTTCCCACTAGCAGTAGTGGTTGGAGTTTGAACCAAAGTAAAAACTAAGAATTGAAGACTTGGAAGATTGCCACAAAACTATCTTTCTGCACTTTTATGTACTAAAACGAAGCTTAGTTCAAATAAATATATACACATTAACATACACACACACATATTACAGTCTATATGCATACACGAGTATCAATGTATATTTGTACAATACAAAACCAGGCTGCTGCTGCTGCTGCTCGCAGTCCTATTAGAATTCTGTACTATGTGTTTGGTTGGATTTATTCTTGGAAGCCTTCCAACTTGAAAACAGATTCTTTTTCTACACCTAACAACAGCTAAACCAAGAAAAGTAACAGAAAAACACTACTAAGTGCTCAAGGTCAAAAGGTTTCTGGCAGTCTTCAGAGCAGAAGCTGAAATGGCTAAGTTCATCCAGAGACACATAGCGCATACACACAGAACATTATTAGCAAGTTTATTTAAGTAAATTCGCAGGCACATCTACACCCACCCACCCACACGGTAGTGAAGGAGTAAGCAATAAAAAAGACTCTTCAATATTCCAGATGTCAATACAAATTACAAGCAGCACATTTAAAACTAGCAAGATCACCAGGTTTATGCCCAGGTATACAAAAAAGAAACAAAGAATCATTACAATTAGAAACTTAACCCAAGAGAAATTTGTTCAAAGTTTAAGTCAAATTTTCATAAGTTTTTTTTAAAGATAATTAACAAAATTATACAGTAACTTCTTTTGCAGAAAACTTAAATGACCTGCTATTTGATCCTTCTTGACAAATTGAACACAATGACCTGCTATTTGATCCTTCTTGACAAATTAAACAGTATCAATCAAGTTTGATTTAAGATTGGTTAAAAGCTTCAGGTTAGACCAGCCCACGAACGTTCTTGCACAATGATGTCAATTTGTTTAATCCGAGACATTTTCACATTTACGAAGCAACACAATATTAAATTCAGTTTTATCTGTTACTTTCTTTGGGTACCAAATAATACAGTTGTATGAATAATTGTATTTTTATGTGCAAATACATTATTTTTTTTAGTAAATTTAGTTTTTCGTTGATTGCGGCCCTCAGGGAGAAAAGTTTTCCCACCGCTGGGTTAGACCATCCGCACAGACACAGGAACATCAGTATTTTGATGTATTGGGATTTTTCTTCACCTCATTCTACTTAGTTCTCTCTTCTTTTTTTTATATTCCTTATTTTTCTAAAAATATAAATTCTGGACCAGCAAAGATTTGGAATCTAAACTTTGGGTTAGTCTTTTGTAGGTATTTATCCACATCCCCACGAAGAGAGAATGTGACACAAGGTTGAGTTTAAAGTGGGCTCCCATATGTGGGCAAGAACAAAAATTGCCCAATCCTCGTGAACTGTGTCAAGAAGGCATCTGGGCAACCAACCAGCCGCACCTTTTAGTGTAATGGGGAGGTGCTGCCCTGGGTGCAACTGATCCCCCCCCCCCGAGACTAGACATAGTATACTTTTTTGAGGCCACAGGAAAAGTCCTGGGGCAGGTAAGTATTTAGTACCACGTCGTCTACACTCAGTACAATTTCATACTTCTAAAATTCCATGAGGATAAAGATCACATCAGAAAAACAGGGACATAAAAGAATGACGACACCGAGGGAGACAGGAAAGAGTAAAAAGATACACAAACTAGGTGTTCTCTTTGCCAAGATGACATTCTTAAAAAGGTACCCAGACAATATCCATAGCAACAGATGAACTGAGAGTTAATTGCTTTGGGTGGGGCCCAAGTTGAGATAAAGCAGGGTGACGGAAAGATAATTAAGAAAGTAAAAAAGAAGCCAAGAGATGAGAAGAAACTTTAAAATACAGTTTTGCAAAAAAGCTTAAGCTAAATGGCTCCATTATAGACATCACAAGAGCTGCAAAAGTAAAATCAGAAACCAAAGGAGAGAAAAGAAAGAACAATATGATGAGGAAGAACATTTCATAGGAAGAAGAAAACGTATGTACATTGTGTGATAAAGGGGGAAAAAGATACAGTAAACTCGCTTGTAACAGCATGCGTTCTAACGGAACGTTTGTTTTTGTAGTCTCACAAGACTATTATCGGAGATTAGTTTGCAGTACTTAGAGATTTCAGTGAATTATTTTAAAAACTAAAATTAGCATAATTAGCATCATTTAGTGCCAGATTCAGTAGGGGGGGGTCCCCATGTCCCCGTAACTAGAGATTTGAGAGGGGAGAATCCCGAATCCATGTCACTGAGATAAATGCCACCAGGACCAGGATAAAGGGGGTGGAATGGGTGGAGATCCCAAAAGCTTCTCAGGGCGAATCCTGAGCATGCTAACAGTGATTGCCTCCCGACCAGCTGGCCAAGATATCCTGTGCAACTTCTCCCAGGACGATACCTGAGCATGCCACAAGGACCCCCAAAGGGCCGTGGTTCTCTGAACTTCGAGGCCATGGCAGTTTCAAAGAACAGATACTACACTTTGATCTTAGCCAAAAGGCTGCGAAGCCCAATTACTTTTGAGATTTCAGTGAATTGTTTTAAAAACTAAAATTAGCATAATTACCTTTTAGTTCAGTCATGTTATTTGCAGACTTGTAACCCATGTGGGGGGGGGGGGGCATCAGACTGTGTCGAATTACAAGCCATTCTTTGGCTGTACTTTTTGGTTTCTCATTATTAATACACTTCATATAAAATCCGCCCCATTATAATGGCACTCTTAAATTTACGATGGAGGATGCCGTGATAATGTGAGTCTACTGTATCGCCTATTAAACTTGAGGAATTGTATACGAGGACAGACAGTAGGAATATGTCCCTTGAGATTAAGAAATGTTGGTTTCCGTGGCTAAATCATGGCCAGAGGATGCCCATTAAAAGAATACCTAAAGTTTCCTCGGGATGGATCCCAACTGGGAAGAGGAAGAGAGGCAGGCCAAAGACCTCCTGTCCGAGGACAGTTAAGACACAACTGGAAGAGATGGGTCCCTCATGGGCCAAAACACAGGCCAAAATGCAAGACAGTGTTCAATGGCTTTGTATGATTGCAGCCTTATGACCTAGCTGCGACAACGATGATTGAATAAAATTAAACTTGAGAAAAGTTGATCTTTAAGCAACCCATCACTTGTGTATTTACAAAACAAATTCATTTTGACTGCTTTATTATGGCATAATTTAACATGTCAATTACCAGAAAATTATTAAAGCATTGACACACACACAAAAAGATGAAAACGTTTTCCTTGTCCGTCGTATTCAACCAAACTTGCATTAAGGAAGGATTACTGCCCAAATACACAAAATATATATTCATTCCTTTCAACTCATTTCTTACAGTTATACTTGTTATTGTTCAAATGGTTCTTCAGATGATTGAACTCCTTGTAAACACATCATTTCAGCCGATCCATTCTTTGGCCTTCTTCAGGTGTAAAATCAGAGTTTGATGAGTTAAACAGAAGTTGTGCTATAAGGGTTATCCCTTTTAAAAATATGGCCCAGGTGTTTCTGTGTCTTTGTCTTGTCGGGTTTAGGTTTATTGAGAAGTGGAAGCCACATCGGGTTGAAATCCACACTTGTCTGGCTAAAGCATTTAGTCATATTTACAACACAACAAGAAGGAGTTAAATCATCCGAAGAACCATTTGAATATTAATGACCCTTCTCAAAACTATAGAACCATTTGAATATTAATGACCCTTCTCAAAACTATAGAAAATAACTTGTTATTGTGTTACCCGTTTCCTTGAGACCACGGATGAGATGGGAAACTGGGTCATAGAGTTATGTAAAATTACATCAGGGAAGTATAGGAAGTAAAGTACTGCGAGAAAAATGAAGATCTCCATATTTAGCAATATCTGCGACCCAGAAAATCAACAAAAAATTTCATGTAAAGCATTGAAAGTGTTAAAAATCATCCTTTTCAAAACCAGTTTCCAATGCTTACAAAATACTCTTTTATGCAGTGAAGCATTCAAACAAACCACTGGAAACTCAATGAGCAAACGTAGTCATATTTTATATTGATTAATGAAATGAGATACTTTTTGACAACCACAATTCATCAAATAACATTGTATAGTCAGATATAATTGCATAAATATTGATTTTTATATTGTTAAACTGCAATGTTTTTTCTATAATAAAAAAAAAATAAAAAATCAAAAAAACATTTTCATGAGAGGTGAATGCAACAGTTGGCCAGAATTTGTCAGCTAAAGCAGAGACCATTAAAGATTGGCCAAACACTGGACAAAGCCAAGCAAAGAAGAGGCGGACTGCCGATAACCAACAATAAAAATCAGAGTTCAGAAGAAGGGAATCAGGGCGCAAAATGGTGGGAAACCTAAAAGGAATGCTGCGAGGGTTACTTACCATAGCGAGGTTGGCAAATGGAACATTGTTGTTATATTCCTGTAATTTACGTTTAAGATCGTCTCTGTTGAGAGTTGCTTGACTAGGCTGTTTCTTAGGGAGGATTTCTTCTGGAATTGGACCAGATCTGTAACCAGAATCGGTTTCATCCTGAATGGGAGAGAAGAAAAAAGCGAAGGTGAGATTTATGGATTATTCACAGAGAGAGTGAGTGAAAAAAAATTTTTAAATAGATTTTGTATTCGTTAGATGAAATATGATTTTCTTTAAGAAAAAAAAAAAAAAAACTAAAAAAAAACTATTATCTCCTTTTACTTTTTTTACAATGTTTTGATTGGTGCCTTATCCCATTGTCAACAGGTGTCCTATTATCGGAAATTGATACAAACAAGATTCAAAACAAATGTGAACTGTATTTTCGGTTATTGATCTTAAGTAATGAAAAAAATATTTTTCCAATGAAGTTTGATCTGCTGTGAACCTGACTTTTGTTTCTTCCGGAATTTTTTCATTTTTGAGAAAAAATAACTTTTATTGGAGAAAGGAATGAATTAGTTCTAAAGCGAGTGATCGATGTACGATGTATGTTAAACTGGGCCCTTTGTGACACCCGATGTTCAATTTAGAATGCTAATATCTGCTAAACTGGACCCTTACTTTGTGTGCCTATTTTAGTAGTATATTTATATTGTAAATTTACAGCTCAGAGCACTTTTAGGGTACAATGGGTCAAAGCCGTGAGTCACTGTAACCAATTAAAATCTCAAAAAGATGAGTAAATAATGGCTGCTGCGCTGGACAGAAAAAAACATGTAACAGATTATGAAATCAGTTTGTTTTCCCACCATCATAAGGCATTGGTGATTTACATTCGATAGATAAATCTCCATCTAGACCAGCCATTCTCAGCCATTTCGATCCCATGGCCGCCTTCTCAGTTTACCAGGGCCCTCTGTCAAACAGGGATACAACACAAACAGATTATTTCAGTTTATGGCCAAAAGTGCCAGGGCTTAAAGGGGGCCATATGGCCCCTGTTGAGAATGGCTGATCTAGACAAACAAAACTGCACCAATCCAGGGCTGGCCCATGGATGAATCCAGGCACCTTTAGGACCTTTGTGGTCGCCTAGGGCACAAGAGATCCTAGGGGTGCATTCCAAATACAACTGGGGGAACAAATTCAAAGTCTCGCCTAGGGTGCATATAACCCTTTGTACAAATGTTAAGCCTCACCGAGGACACATGAACCCCTTGCGACGGTCCTGCACCACTCAAAACACTGTAAGATCAAAAAGCAAAAAGATGGTGATAACAGTCTCTACAAATACTCACAAAAGAAAAGAGGCTTATTGGATACAGTGGTTCAACTGGATTCTGCTAACGAAAATGCAGGCAAAATGAACAATGAACATGAAGTGAAACATGATCAACAAAACAATGATTTCCACATTCACTTCACAAGTGTCGTCTCACAAGAACAACCTCGAAAGAACACTTCACAGTTTTGCAGATACATTACACAGATATGCTCCTTCTATTTGGACAGCATACACTGTACTGCCACGAGACGATAGAAAGATATCTATCTATTGGTACAACTAGTATATACACATTGGATCATCTACACTTAGTACAGGGCCAGCCCATCTATTAGGCAAGCCTAGGTGGACGCCTAGGGCGCAAAAGTTCTAGGGGCACACTCCAAACTGAAAAAAATAGTTGTTAGAATACAACCGGGGGTGCAAATCTTTAGTCTCGCCTAGGGCGCATGAAACCCATTGCGCAAATCTTTTAGTCTTGCCTAGGGCACATGAAACCCATTGCGCAAATCTTTTAGTTTTGCCTAGGGAACATGAAACCACTGCGCTGACCCTGACTTAGTAAAACCTATAGACTCCTACATATATATTAAATAACAATAAATACTAAAGAGAGATGGCATTTGTTAATGCTACGAGCTGCTAATTCAGCTAACAACAAAGCAATGTTCAGATGTGACCATTCTGCAAAAATGCTGAAACTTTAGGTTTTTGCAGAATTGGAGGAATTTAGGCCAATTTACATTTAAGATCATTTTTAACTCCTATCAACAACCTGGGTTTGGTTTAGGGTCAACTTCTTAAAAATATTAGTCTTCATTGATGTTAAAAGGCCCAAGACTATTTAATACTTATAAAAAAAGGGGGCCTTGTTTTCCCTACCAGATGACATCTGAACACGGACTGTAAACATTTTTAAAAAAGCAAAAACAGCACCTTAGCTATTATAGACATTGCAAGTTCAAGACAAAGGCATGAGCCTTAAAAAAGAGATTAATGTAGACTTGTTTACAAAGCACTTCAAAAATGGCAGGTAAGTATTGATAAGCAAAAGGATTTCAAGGAAACTTAATGAATGATAAAAAAAAAGCAAAAAGACCAAAATAGAAAGTGCTAACTCAAGACTAAGGAAAACTTGATGAACTACCAGGCATAATAGAATACAAATACAAATATGTAATCTATATTTGATACTAAGCATCCGATTCGATTTGTCCATTTGTGACGTTTAAGTTGCCAAAACGCACATTGTAGACAGTATTGAATTATCCCTAAAATGCACTAACTTAAAAAATGAAGAAAAAAAAGAAAAGAAAAGATTCTCAAGGGAGATAACTATTAAATGCTAATTATAGAGTACTCCTTTATTTATTTGCAAATGTGTAAAAAATCCAGGTGCAATCGGGCCTTTAACTATAATGTTCATTCTGGTCACATGAGATTGCACTACTTTTCTCTCAAATGGTGACCCGCCAATGGATCACATAGTCGTCTAGTATTCTTTATTTCCATAATTGATATATCTGTACTCATAGAGATTAGTTCTTTCTGGCATTTATCATTCTATTTCAGTCTTGAAGGCAGAGGTGGACAAGCGTCTACGAACTTCACAGAACTGTGTTTTAAAATTAGAGAAGAACATTTACTCAAAGAGAAAACAAACCACAAAGTGACAAATCAATTATATTTGTCACTGGAAATCTAAAATACCACTTTCATTTGTAAAGGTTTTCAACCAGATTCCGATTAGCTGGTTTCATTCTATTCTGTCAGTAATAATTGCATTACTACCTGACCACTGACAAACCCTTTCATACTGATTTTAAATGCATTTCTAAAGTAAAATCAGCACATTTCTACACAGAAGTCATTAGGAATACATTTTCATTATTATACATATAAATAGCCCAATTTTATCAGTAATGCTTGTGTTAATTCCTGACCACTGACAATCCCTTTTTTCCCTCTCATTTTCATTCCAGACCTTAAACTTCGCAAAATCAAACTTTAGGTCAAAAATTTCAAAATTCTGTGTTAAATCATCAAATCTTGTCCCAACCCTCAGAAATATTTAGTTTGTTAGTGCGGGGAAATGACTAAAGCTAAGCAGAGTTGTGGTGGGGTAGCAGTAAAGTCAGTAGGCAGCGATAAGAAAAGCCAAAACCTAGGTGCACAGCACTCGTGAATACCAGATCATCTATAAGAATAAAAGCAAAGGACTAAAAATAAACAAAACCTCCGACAACCAATATTGTAATAATTATATCTGTAATGCTTAATTTTAATAAATAACTGAACTGTATCATTGAAATAAGGAAATACCTCTTATATTGCTGGGGTTAGAGCTGGTCTTACATTTTTTTTGAACTTGTAAGATGAGGATTATTATTATACACTGATTTACTCTTGACTAGTATCCTCATCTTGGTTGTTATAGTCACAATGTTTCAACCGCCGTACCCTTCTTAGGGAGTCTGTCATAGTTGGTAACCTTTCTGGAGTTTCAAACCGAAACCTCTATTCAATCCACGGAGGTAGATTGTTCTCATTCTGATGTTTGTGGTACAGGATATCTCATATCAATCGATTCATCCTAGTCAATTTGCCCTTGAGATGTTGCTTGTCTGCCTCTCCGACTTTAACCAATGTACAATATGACTTTTTTGCCGTACCCAACCCAGGGTTCAGTTTGAAATTCCCATAACGTTACCAACTACAACAGACACCTGAAGAAGGTTGGAGGGTACAACGGCTGAAACATTGTGACTATAACAACAAAGATGAAGATACTAGTCTGGGTGGATCAGTGTATAATAAAGTCTTACATTGATAGTAAGTTCAATCCTACCTAGATGCTCGATGCTCCATAGAGTACAGCCTCGTGACAAATTAGGCTGAGTAAATCCCTACACTTTATCAAAGATTATAACATCTTAAAAGGCAGTATTAGCACAAAGCATAAATCATTATTGCACACACATGAACGCGCACTGTGTTAGACATGCACAGGGACTTTTGATGACAGGACGAGTGAGTAAATAAAACAACAGGAGTGATTTTACAAACATATGCAGCTGGACAAAGACAAATGAGTAGGATTTTGAGTAATTGTTTTTACCAATTTTTCTCACTTCTGTTTTTAAAGGTTTTTTTTTTTTACTGTATATGCCGGACTATAAGACGAGTGATATACAAGGGTATTTGGAAGACTACCACCCAATGCAACTCATCCAAGCTCTATAACTGTCCATATTGAGCTTCAGTAGACGGCCCCCTAGTATAATACCAGAGGATTGGACAGTGTAATATCTGCATAGAGTTTTTTTTTTAACTTTTAGTTTCATATAAGAAAATTTAAATGTTAATATCAAGGGGAATAACTACTTATCAAAGTTACTTCCCTTTCAACTTTAGGTAAATTTTTCAATTTAGTTTCAGAAGAGTTCTGCTATCACTTGGAAGCAGTTCAGGACATTAAAAGTTAAATTAAATGACCGTCTTATATACCAGCATATACAGTTTTTTTTGGAATTATTTTTTTAAATAAAGAATATTTGTCCTGTTGTTCTTTTCCGAGGGTGCAAGACTAAAACTGAAAAAGTGACAATGAGAAAACGAGAAATCACAACTGCAACCAAAAATGAAAACAGAACAGATTAATAAATTTAGGGTTCACAGAAAAAAAAAAAAAAGACTGGGGAGAGGAATGAAATAAGAATGAAGAAAAGAACGAATGAAAAAAAACAAGCAAAATAGTTAGGCAGTTAGGCAGGAGGAGGGAATCTCTCAAAAACTATGTAGTAACAAAAAAAAAAAAAATGAAAAGTGCAAAGTTTTCTTCAATATTTTTTTTTTCAAATTCATTCAACATTTTCTTCTCTTGTTATTTCGAAAGAGTTTCACATTATTTCTTTTTTTCAATGCCGAGTGACACATAAATTGAAAGTTTTGTTCACCAACCTGTGGCCGAAGCATGGCAGTGAACTGAAGAGTATGCTGGGAATTGACGTGCCTAAAGTACAAAGACTGTAAGTTTTCCCACTCCCACCAGTCCATAAGGTCCTTAAGGTCGGCGTAAGGCTGCTGCTCTCGCACAGATTTTGTGATCCACTGGAAGGGAGATTCCCGCGGTTGGTCCCGAATGTCTACGCCCAGTGGGAGACGCTGCTCTCCGTTGGACACCCTGTCGGTGCAGCACTGAGTGACAGGAGAAACATGGATTTATGCTCAGATACACACACACACACACCAACCAACCTACGTTACGTACGTCACCTTGCAATATCACATTACGTTGCAGAATTCGTTTTTTCAAACACAGGACATTTGTTGGTAAAACATATAAGATGGAAAACAAGCGTCAAGATGTTTACATGAGGGTGCATTTGAATACATGTGTAGGTGTGCCTCGCTTACATATATAGATAGATATATATATATATATATATGTATGTATAGATATATGTATATGATCCCAGTGATTTGCATGGATACAGGTGCATAAGAATTAATAAACTTAGTAACAAATATGGAAATATACATATAGTCTTGACTATTTCAAACTTAAGATTGTTTCTTTTGGCATAACAAGTGCAGCAGAAATAGTCATAATTATCAATTTAGTACAGTAGTCAACTTTCTAAATTGCAGCCCTGTATATAAGATTGTGTGAATGTGTGTGTGGAGGTGCATGTTAGACTGGTGTGGATTTCAAATCGGTGTGGCTTTTGCTGTTCAAAAGGGACATAGTATGGAATTCTTTGTTTAACAAGGAACGTTACTAGCGATGTCACTAACTAATTTGTTTGCTACCATTTTTTACTTGGCACTACAGGAAAAAAAAAAAGTCCCTCTCTTTATGTAAGGATAGTACACCTGAAGAAAGCTGTAGAATGGATCGGCCGAAACGTTGTGGAAACCAGGGCTCAAAATTAATGTTGACCCGGGGATGGTAAAAATGTGTTCGGGACGAACCAATACCTTCCCCAGGACGGAAGTGATTTCAAAAAAATTTTTTTTTTTTAAAAATCACTTCTGTCCCGGAGGCATCAGGGAAGATATATTTCTTAATTTGGTGAGGATTGTTTTTCAGGACGGTTTACATTTCCTTCGGGATGGTTAAAATTGTTTTTCAGGGTGGTAGTGAATAAAGTTAGTCTGGAGCCCTGGTGGAAACAACAAATAGAATGCCAAACAACTCTCTGAATGTTAGGAATTCTTCACAATAAGTAAGAGTGTATATGTATAGAAATGCAAAAGAATACATTTTCTCAGGAAATGGATTCAAAGTTGATAACCTTGCTGCATAGTTTTAGGCTCTTCAGGACAATATGAATGCACAATCTTTGTCTTTTTGCTTACTGTAACGCTACAAATAATTTCTTTTAATGAAAATACCAACTGCTGCCATTCTAGTAGTTTCTTCAAGGTAGTAGATACAGATTTGCAGAAGTAATTCAAACTCTTTAATGCAAAGGAATTCTTTTCCTATTCAATCAAAAGTTGTATTTTAAAAACCTCAGCCTTAAACTTTTACTAACTAAAGAAAACCGAGAATTCTAAACAGTCGTTGTCCCTGCCCCCACTCAAGACAGGTAGAATTTGAAGTCTTCATGCCTTGCAAAGAGATACCAAGCTGTCAGAGGAACAGATGTGAATAATAAAAAGAAATAGATACAGATCAAAATCTTATTCACATCTGTCTGACAGATGTAAAATTAGTAAGATGAACTAATAACTACAAGGCAGGCATTGTTTTAGTTGATACATGAAAGATGTTGTACAAATGATTCAGAAGATACAGATCTCAGCTGTCAAATAACTTCAGACGAGTCAAAATTCCCCAAAAGAAGAAAAACCAAAGCTACAAACAGATTTAGGTCATGATTTAAATGTTGACTGGCTTGAAAACGGCTGAGGTTTCAATACACCAGGGTTTCCCAACTGGGGGTACATTAGCACTTCTCAAGGGGTGCATAGGTGTCTGAAAGTATAACCATAGTATACATTGCTGTACAGTGTGTAACAACTTTGTTACAAAACAGTTGATAAACACAATCAACTAGGCAAGCTCTCCTTCTTTCTGTCATATTACAAAGTTGCCTATGAACCTTATTCAAAGTTGCCTATAAACCTTATTTAAAGCCACTCGACTTCATAAACAGAAAGATTTTGTCACTTCCTTGAAAGATCATTCCGTCTTCCTTCTGAATCTTGCTTACCTTGTTGATATCTTTGATGCTCTAAATATGCTAGAATAGAATTTTCAAGGAAGAGATGCAACAGTTTGTGAATTTGTGTCTTACCTCAAAGCATTTCTTGCAAAACTTTTCCTGTGGAGAGAAAATATTCAGTCTGATACCTTGACTATGTTTAGTACTGTGACAGAATTTCTAGATCAGAATTCACAATCTACTGACTGACATATTCAAAGAATTAATCTCCGAGCATCTTATGAAGCTTGAAGAGGAATTTAATGAAAACTTTTCACTGACACTGAAAGCTCTGATTAAAATCAATGTAATTTTATCAATTTTTTTAATCCTTAATTTCTGGGGTACATGAGAACCTGTCAGAATTCCCTAGGGGTACAAAGGAACAAAAAAGGTTGGAAACCCTTGCAATACACCGATACATGTTTGTAAACCATGTTGAAGTACAGAAACCTTAAGCACGGTCTTGGTGTCGAGAAAGGTTTGAATAGGCCTGTGATTGGCAAAAGCAAAAAAGCCACAACTTGAAGTGATTTTAGAAGAACACAGTTTGCAGAAAAGACAAAAGAGAGCCCAACAAGCTTTAAGCAATCAGCAGAAATACAATTCAAAAGTGAAAAATAGGGAGGGAGTCACATAACCATGAATAGTCTGAAATTCGGAGAGGAGTCTTTGCCATTATAAATTTACACTGTAATACAGGCGTCTCCTGTTATAAGGAGGGTGTTGGGGTCCAAGAAAACCAACTGCATTATAACAGAGCTGTGATCAATTTAGTTAATCAGGGTTGCTTTTTAATGTGTTATATTTTCAGGGAAAAAGAACAAAATTAATAAAAGGGTTTTTAAAATAGTATTGCTGATTTGGCTTCTACAGCATTTTTTAATTATTTAGCTATTTGGGAGCTAAATTGATATTTATTTTATCCACCCGCGTTATAACGAGAGCCGTGCTATAACGAACCGCGTTATAATGGGGGAGGCCTGTATAACCAAATCCTGTATTCCAAAGCAAAACCAGAACAAAAATTTGTTAAAAAATAGGTGAAAGCAAAAAGGTATTTCTGAATGTTGCTGTGTCCGCTTTTTCCATTTGAAGCAAAAAGCAGAGATAAAAACTGAAAAGGATTCAAGTTTTATTGATACTTTCTTCCCATACGCCATTCATTGGTGCACCTTGTTCCTCCATTTTAACAATCCTCACATTGCTCCACTCTTTGTGTGTTAACTCCTGTTTGGGGGTCGACAAAATTATTGTGATGGTTCAACGTGAAATGATGAAAACCTGCCGCATTCAACTCCTCGAAGGCGTAACCCCACCAATAATTTGAAGAGATAGTGGATCCTTCAGTGACATGCTCCTTTAATAACATTAACCCATAAGAACCCAGACCCATTTCTACTTGAAGTGCTGATCCAATCAAAATTAATGTAAATATTGGCCAGAAAATGACAGGTCGGTAGGAGTCGATTTGATTTATTAATTTGATCAATGGTATTTTTTCGCTATGATTTAGTACCCCACTGTCTATGTGGGATTCTGGGTGGGTAGGTAAATTGACACAGTCACGTCACTGCACCAGGATGTTCATTAGATGTCACTTAGTACACTTCATGAGTTAAAATCAAAGATAAAATATAATATTATATTATATAAGAGACTGTGCAGATCAATTGTATGTGACACTTCGTACACTTCATGAGTTATTAAAATCAAGGATAAAATATATTTCATAAGCGACTGTCCAGATCAATTAAATTGTATGTGACACCGGTGTCATAGTGGATTCTTATGGGTTAAGAAACGTTTCTGCAATTCAATAACGAAGCGGCCCAAAGAGAGTTAATAAACAAAAAGCAGAACAGATGCGGGTTCGGCAAAATGAGAGGAACAAGGCACAATGAGTGGAGTACAGATAATGAAGTATGGTTTTGTTTTATAAAAAAGACATGTCAACACTAAAGCTACTAATACTTCTAAGTCTTACTAACAGGGCTGCAATTATGTAATTGAATCGATTGTAATTATAGTGAAAAGATCTAAGACTTTGGTTCAATGAAAGATTCTTTTTTGTTTCAAAACAACACATTCTGAAATATCAACTGGAAACTGAAGTACATTATTGAAAAATTACAAAAAAAGCAAATTTCATATTAATTTTGGGAAGAAGTATTTTGAATCTTTGTTAGACCGGACTTGGAATAATGAACCCAGCCTCGAGCCATAATGTCTAAAGACAGCTGGAGAAGACACCAGTTGAAACATTATGAACGGGACGTCTGCTGGGTGCAGAGCTCAAATAAAGAGATTTCCAACACGGATTCAAAATTCATCTTCGAAAAATTACTGCAAGAATAATTAAACATTCGTACAATATTGTCTATAATTTGGAGAAGAGTCATTAACGTTCTAAGAGTGTTTTGGACAATTGACCTCATTCTTTTTGTTCCCACTTTCGGACGATCCCTCCAACAGTCTTCTTCAGATGTACTATCTATATGTAAAGAGAGAAACTCGTTTTCTAGTAGTGTCGTCAGGTAAAAAAAACGTAGCAAAGAGACAATTTTTAAATAATAGAACGCTGATGGAGAGTGAGAAAACTAAAAGAATCAGCATACCTCAACTTGTCAGCTAAATACATAAGTCTGACCAGCTTGGATTTCGGCTCGGTGTGGCTTTGCTGATCAATAGGGAGACAGTATGGAGTTCTTTGTTTAACAAAGAAAGGAGTTAAAAACATTGGCAACCTAACGATGACTACAAAATTTAAAAAAATATATATTGAAAAAAAAACTGTTTGCTACCGTTTTTTTACTTGGCACTACCAGAAAAAGAGTGTCTCTCTCTTTACATAAGGATAGGGCATAGAATGGATTGACCGAAACTTGAGTATAACAAAAATAACAAGTTCAATTGTCTAAAAAAAACTTTGAATTGGTACAATAAACAGGAACAAAAACAATCAATTTGCTACAAGAATATTGGTTTTCAGAGAATAAATCAAATTCACAAATTCTCTAATAAAAGTAAGATCAAAATTTCATGTCTTTTTGGTAAAAAATAAAGACATGTTTAATTCCTGTGATCGTTTCATGAAAAGGTGTTTATTTTTAAAGCCATGACATCCATGGCTAGAATCAAGTAAATTATCACCTACTGTTAACCAGGTGTAGAGAGTTTCAAAGCATTAAATTAAAGTCGAATGGTACAGTGATTTCAGGTTTTATTATTATCATTAACTAGTGCAGCCATTCCCAACCTTTTTGGGGTCACGGCCCCCCCTAAAGTGCACTTCTCAAGTGCTGGGCCCTGTCTCAAACAGGATACAACACTGACAGAAATTCATTTATTATTATTTCAGTCTATGCCCCCCTTGAGCCAGGGCCCTGAAGGGGCCATATGGCCCCCGTTGAGAATGACTGGACTAGTGTGCCTGGTATTGACCAAATGTATAGCAAAAAAAAATTTCAAATAATGACACACTTGAAAACATAATTTCATAATAATCAATGTAAATTAAGAGGTTTATAATCAGATTAAGATTAAGAAATAACATTTTTTGCTGTGTGATTTACTTTAGATTATTCTTATCCCGAGGTCAAGGTGTTTTGAGAATGGAAAAAGGAACATGACCCCCGAAACCTGAAGCCAATCTCAAATGCCAAGAGAATCAGAAGAGATTTTTAAGAAAAGGGAAAGAAGAAGAAGTAAGAATGAATGAATGAATGAAATTTAAGCGGGAAATGAGAAAACCGTTCAAGAAAAGGAAAAAAGAAAAAGAAAATTGCAAATGGTGGAAATTGAACTTACGTTGGGTGATGTGTCAGATATTGTACTGTTACTCCCTGGAGTGGAAGCTGGTTCTGATAAAGATGTTTCTATTGAACCATCTGAGCCTGAATTGGGCAAACTATTTTTACAGTCCAACGTCACCAACTGTCGACATTTCTCATGACATGTGTACTGGCAGTCTGGAAGGGACAGAGGAGAAACATATTAATCATCATAAATCATCATAAATAATAATAATAATAAACAACAAACATTATATTCCTCCTGAGTGAGGTGTGGAAAGATGTACAAATACAGATATTCTGACAAAATCAAAAACAAATATACACTGACGGAAAATAAAATTGCAACACCCTGAATATGTGTTTTGATTTACTCAAGATTAAACATACAGGTAATTGAGCTGGACTACAGTAAATGACCACATATCAATACGTGATGCACAGGTTTCAAAATAAGGGGTGTATCAAAAGTACTCAGACCTCATATCAATACACTGTATATCGTCGCATTGGATCAAAAAGGCCTTGCGTCCATTTTTATGGTTTTGAGATATGAGCAATTAAATATTTTGAACAGTTATATTTTGATGGCAGAAAAAAACGGTAATTTTGCACTCTTTCCACAGCTCTGCTTATATTTATACCACGTGCCATAAGGCTTTCTTGAATCAATGCACTTGGAGTTAAGGCCTTTTTGACACAAGTCTCTGTATTTGATTTACCTTAAGTGAAAGTCAATATCACTAGATATGATAGCCTTTTCATGAGTGTATTTGGACATAAGGCTGTTTTGAAGTAAGAAACTGATGAAACATTTGTAAATATATAAAAAGGTTATTTTCCCAAAAAGTGGACATAAGGCTTTTTTGATCCAATGCAACGATTTCTTGCTTTAACACTTACCATAAACCAAAGGGGTTTGAGTACCATTGATAGACCCCTTATTTTTTAACCTGTGCACGTATCGATCTGTATATGTGATCATTTACTGTAATCCAGCTATGTTACCTGTACGTTTAATCTTGAATAAATTGAAACACATATTCAGTGAAGATGGCTAGAGAGATACTAGCATAGTACTCGGCAAAAAATGAAGGGGTTATTTATGTATGGATTTTTAGTATAAATGTATTTATTGCAAACACAAAAAAACACTTACCTCAAACGGAATTTATTTTTCTGTCAATTTTCTACAACTCTTCAAATTTTCTGTTTTTTTAAATAATTTTCAAACAATAAGGGAACAGAATAGGGTGAAAAACTAAAATGAGTCACCAGCAACAGCAGTAGTTGCCTGCATACTTTCAGCTAATACACAATAGCAGCCCATTTTGTGTGTGTGTTTGCAATGCCCGTTCTTCTCTTACTTTAGTGTAACAGAAAACCAACACACACAAAAAAGTGACAATGGCGTTTATATAATTAGATAATCATGAACAAACAATTAACATTATAGCCCCTGGGGGCGAAAGGGGAGGGATATACAAATACAGATATTCTGAAAACATAAATATAGATGGTTAGAGAGATATTTATTTTACACAACAAATATTGATTTTTCAACATAATCTCCTTCCTCATCAATGCACTTAATTCAGGTGATCACATAAATCAAACATTATACAGTGAAATCTCTGATCAAAATTCAGCTAATAACCGCATGTCAGGCTATGGATTTATTGATCTACCCTCATATAATACATACGGACATTTTCTAACATTAATAAAATTACTCTTAAAAGATTCATTCATTCATAAAACACAATGCATATCAAACTATTCAGACTGGGTTTCAGGAAAGTTTATTATAAAGATTTCTAATTTCCTCAACACACCAAAAACAATACTTGTTGGTAATCAATGTATTCAATTAACAAAACAGGAGTCAAAAGCAATTTTGTTAATATTTAATTGTTATATCTGCAATGGGTCTATATCTATATGTATGTATAGATATGGGTATATATCTATATTTAGACATGTATAGATATGGGTGTATATCTATATTTAGACATGTATAGATATGGGTGTATATCTATATGTATGCATGTACAGATATGGGTGTATATCTATATATGGACAGATATGGGTGTATATCAACACAATAGATAACCAGGCAGACAAGATTCTGTGTATGCATTTGAAGACTACACTGAAAAAATGATCAAACTCCATTGTTTGCATTTAATGAATTACTACTCCTACCAGGTTTGACTACAGTTAAACTGTATAGTTATTTACAATACAACTGTAAAAAACGATCAGACTCAATGGTTATTTAGCTTTTGAGTTTACCCATCCACTAAAAGAACTTTTAGATTTTGAAGTTTAAAATCCAAATTACTCAAAATGATAAAAACGTGAATTTGATCGTTTTTACAGTTTGGTCTTCATTTATATAATAATTTGTCCTTGAACTTTTGTCAAATAACGACGATGAAGTTGAGAATGGACACCTACTACATTCATTACATAATAGATAGATATTCTGTAGATACACACACACATATATATATATGCATATTTTGAATGTGTCTTGCCTTCTAGGTTATCAACTGTGTGTATAAAAAGCTGAAATCTTTAGAATCTATCAGAAGTCTGATTTATGGCCAGATCTTTTAGCAGAATAGAACTGTTGGCTTTGTGGAGATTGTTTAAGATTCCAATCTCAACATGAGGAATGGCCAATAACATTGCCAGAACAAAGCCAGGAATATAACTGACATATATGCACACACACACACACACATACACATAGTTTAATAGCATCCTCTATACATTTGCTTACACTTCTTTATTTTTTTTCTGTTGCCTCTCCTTTAAATCCCTTCCTCCTCCTACCCCCCTTGCTCTCCTCACACTACAGCATTGCTATTTCTCCAGTAGAATATATCAAAAATATATAAATATTCATAACGTTCTATAGGTGGATAACATACACATTAGTTGTTATAAAGCATAAATAGTATGAAAGTATCAATACATTCTATGAGTAGAGATATATGTTTGTGTTTGCTATGTGGATGAAAGGGAATCCGACAGAATGGTAGATGTGATTAGACAATGAAAGATTGAGAAAAGCGTTTTACGTCTCAAACAGATTTATTATCATGAAGATAAACCTTTAAGCATATCGTTGCTGCAAGACGACCACACCAGCTCAGGAACCCATAAGGAACTTTCAACCAAATAAATCAGGTCCCACCTAGACATAGAAAACACCCTTCATTTCATTTCTACTATTTTCCACATTGTCTAACCACATCTACCATATATGTTTGTAAAAAACTGAACAAGTTCTGAGAAAAAGGATTGAAAACGTAATCGATATCTCAAGTTGTACACATTGCATGTAACTATGCCATTTGACAACAAAGTCTTGTTTACATTGTGTCTTTCATTCTGGGAGCAACAAAATCTTGTGAGATGCACTCAGCACTCTTAAGAAAACAAAGTCAGGATTGGCACCACACTTCCAGAACGCTCTGGCAATCAAAGAAGTCATCTAACCATTCCTCTAAAAGTGCAACAATTAATGCAACTCTTATATCTTTTAGAAGACGTAAATTCCTGTAACTGAAAACCACTTTGAAGATGAAAACCTTCCACAATTCCTGACAATCCTTCTTTTAGTCTTGCTCATCATCTGTACTTGTACCCCCAAGCCCCCCCCCCCATTCACCTGCAATTCCACTCCATTCTTCTTGAGAACCAACGTAGCTTGACATATCCTGAAACTCAGATGATTTCATCATGGGTGTGTCAAGGGCTTGACGGAGCCCATCCCTCTTCAGGCTGGTTTTTGGAATCAGAGTTTGAACTCAGATCGCCAAATCCATTCCCTGTGCCGTTAACCCTATGGCCACCCGGCACCTCCTCTTGAGAACTGCTCATCTTGAATTAAAGAAGGGACCCCGAAAAAGAGGTGGCAGCTCTTTAGATCTAAAGCCAGAATCATCACAAGTTCCCTTAATCAGGGCACCCTAACTTTGAGACACACCCTTCTTTCTAGAGAAGGGCCCCACCTTTACGGTTCATTAAAAACACCAGAATGCAGCATCCTTTTCTAAAGTACTCTGTCACCCTTATTCCCCACTACACCCACCCCAGGCACACCAAGCGGATTTTGTTGATACTAAAAAGTGTGCTGAATATAAGACAAGTATTTTTATATCCTTCATACACGGCTTATCTGTACAATATTAAGAAGGTTCAGCACTTAAGATAAAGATCCCTACACTTGTAGCCTTTTACCAATTGTGTACAACTGACTCTTTCACTTTTTAAAGACTAAAAGAATTAACCTTAAAGATAAATAAGCTATAACCATTCAGCATAAATTCTATAAACACACCCAATAACAACCTATATGGTTAATGGATCAGTGGACATACACATGCGTGTGTGTGTGTGCAATGCTATGGATAACTCTAAGAGATAGAAAAAGATCAGAGAAAGGACTAGAGTGAAGGATATTATACAACTAATTAAGCAGCAAAAATGGAGATGGGCTGGCCACAGAGCAAGAAGAGATGATAATAGATGAGGGGAAAGACTAACCGACTGGTGTTCATGGGACTAAACGAAGTAGGAAAAAACCAGATACAAGATGGAGGGACCAGATAGAAAAGTTTGCCGGTGTTCAACAATAAAGTCCCCAAAAAGAACAAAGATAAAAGGTGAGATTCTAGAAGAAGTCGATGAATACATCTTCCTAGGTCACATAATAAAGTTAGAGAAAGACCATGACTGCGAAATAAAATGACACAACGATAGGCTGGAAGACATTTGATATGAGTAGAGACATTATGAAGAGCACCTTGCCAATGTGCCTAAAGTGTAAAGTATACAACAGCTGCATAATACCCGCCGCCATGATGTATGGATGCGAAACATGGAAATTAACAAAACGA